>NIVC01002975.1:0-127998 GCA_002269645.1 Macrostomum lignano
CTGATTGATTTATTGAATAATGAAATCGCCGCAGGTTTGCAACAGAGCAGAATCGCCGACTGTAGAAGTGGATTTTATGATTGCTAAAAATTATCGTATTTTAAAAACAGTTTTTGTTGCAGGATTAGCAGGCCTACTTACTAGTAGTAGGCCTAGTAGTTAGAGTGCCGGACTCACGACTGAAAGGTCCGGAATTCGATTTCCGATCCACGGAACAGTTTGTGTCCTTGAGCAAGACACTCAACTCTGCATTGCTTCAGTTCACCCAGCTGTAAAATGGGTGCCAGCATTAGCTGGGGTAATTAAGGGTGTGCATGCGACCCCCCAGTCCTTGGACTGAACAGCCGTACGCAGCCTTCAGATGCGCCGTGCAATAGCTGCGGCTGAGCAGCCGATTGCACATCTGCTCATTAGAGCAGGTGTAATCAATTATCATTGTTATTGTTATTACTAAGTAGTAAACTGAGAAATTCGTATCAAAATCCTGTGCAAAATCCGCTTAATTAGATATATTATACGAGGCGTGCCCTAATATTAATGCTACTTTTTATCGCACCTCATCGTTGGCAAACTACAGGCCCACATAGTTGTTGTCACTGGAAAGCGGCAAGTCTCTTTAAAAATAACTTTAATTTCAATGGCTTTGGATCAGTAGTTTCAGAGATATGGTTAGTTGAGTAGAGCAAGGTCGCTCTTGACTGACTTACACGACGTCGCATATGTGCCAAAATAGATTGCATGCATTCGCTGTCTATGGTCTAAAGCAGAGGTCGGCAAACTCCGGCCCGCAAGCCACATGCGGCCCGCAAAGCCTCTCTATCCGGCTCTCGGGTCCTTTGAAACTTCACAATAGCAATCCGGCCTGCTCAAGGTTTGTGTCTCTCCTCTCCTCTCCTCCTATATCCCTTCTCCTTTCTCCTCTCCTATCACTTCCCACCTCTCCTCTCCTCTCCCTTCTCTCTCCTCTCCCTCCTCTGGCCCGCAGTCATGTTTTAGGTTCCAAATCTGGCCCTTAAGATAAAAAATGGCCGACCTTGCTCTACTCAACTAACCATAATTCTCAAACTACTTATCGAAATCCATTAAAATTAAATTTATATTTAAGACTTGCCGCTTTCTTGGCACCAAATGTATTGGTCTGCAGTTTACTAACGATGAGCTGCGAAAAAATAGCACTAATGGGCACGCCTCGTATTAACGGGGTTGTGCCACTGAAAGGTATATTCTTACGGGCTAAGCAGCTCAGTGGTAAACAAGTCAGACCTTCGCGCCACAAGCCCTGATGAAAGTGAAAGGGTTGTCGTGAAAGCTTTGAGGGCCAACCCCCCAAAGCACGGAGAGTGCACATGCCTGACGATTACAATGTCAGGGTCGCTGTGCACCCTATGTGAGCGTCTGGATGAGTTTTGTGCCTGCAAACAGTTTTGGCGCGCTTCACGATCAGGGTCAGTGGATGGGCAACGGGTGCCCGCAATCCTCCTGCAAATATTATTTATTTACACGCTCAACTGCCGCCCTCTCGTCTAATAGCAGTCTCCTCTCCTCTCCCCGCAATCGCAGGTGATGAAAATCGTTGAATCAATTCGGCCCGACCGTCAGACGCTGATGTTCAGCGCGACATTCCCCCGCCAAATGGAGATTCTGGCGCGCAAAGTGCTGGACTCGCCTATCGAAGTGGTGGTGGGCGGCCGGGCGGTTGTCTGCAGCGAGGTTCAACAGGAGATCATCCTGCTGACTGAGGACGACAAGTTCTTTAAGCTGTTGGAACTGTTGGGCGTCTATCAGGAGCGCGGCGGCTGTCTGATCTTTGTTGACCGACAGGAGAAGGCTGACGAGCTGATGAAGCTGCTGATGAAGCATGCCTATCCGTGCCTGTCTCTGCACGGCGGCATCGACCAGTACGACCGGGACAGCGTCATCACCGCCTTCAAGCGAGGCGACGCCCGCCTGCTGATCGCCACCAGCGTGGCCGCCCGCGGCCTTGACGTCACCGGCCTCATTCTGGTTGTCAACTACGACTGCCCCAATCACTACGAGGATTATGTGCACCGCTGCGGCAGGTGCGACTGGGAGTTGCTTACTGTATCTAATCTTGTTAGATGTCCTCTTAGACTGATTGATGCCTTTGACCCTCATCTCCCTCACGATACCTAAGGGCTGTCACCTTTGACCCTCATCTTCTCCCTCACGATGCCTAAGGGCTGTCACCTTTGACCCTCATCTTCTCCCTCACGATACCTAAAGGCTGTCACCTTTGACCCTCATCTTCTCCCTCACGATACCTAAGGGCTGTCACCTTTGACCCTCATCTTCTCAATCACAATACCTAAGGGCTGTCACCTTTGACCCTCATCTTCTCCCTCACAATACCTAAAGGCTGTCACCTTTGACCCTCATCTTCTCCCTCACAATACCTAATGGCTGTCACCTTTGACCCTCATCTTCTCCCTCACAATACCTAAAGGCTGTCACCTTTGACCCTCATCTTCTCCCTCACAATACCTAAAGGCTGTCACCTTTGACCCTCATCTTCTCAATCACAATACCTAAGGGCTGTCACCTTTGACCCTCATCTTCTCCCTCACAATACTTAAAGGCTGTCACCTTTGACCCTCATCTTCTCCCTCACAATACCTAAAGGCTGTCACCTTTGACCCTCATCTTCTCAATCACAATACCTAAGGGCTGTCACCTTTGGGTTGACGACTAAACATGGATTTTGGGGAAAGTTTGAGAGTGGGTCAGAGACCAAGCTCTACTGCTACTTTGCTCCCTGAGTCTCTTGATTTCAATGCTAATTATTGAAATATTACACGTAAGCTTCAACTCTACCGCGCAGGACCGGCCGGGCCGGCAACAAGGGCCACGCCGTGACTTTCATCACTCGCGATCAGGAGAAACACGCCGGCGATCTGATCTGGGCGCTTAAATTGGCCCAGGCAAATGTGCCAGCTAATCTGCAGGCTTTATGGGACGCCTACGTGCAGCGAATGGAGGCTGAGGGCAAACCTGTGAGTAGTATTATGATGTAACCGCCCTTGTCGCCTGTCCGCTCCGTAGAGAGACGAACGCATGACTAGAGGGGGCAATGACCGTAGGCTGCCTATGACCGGGCAATGACCTGACGGACCTCCAGCACCAGACTGTCCCGCCCACATGATTAGTAGCTTTGGTAGCGCTTCGTGACCAGAGGGCCAAGGACCCACATGGACCCCACCTGTAGCCAAGGTGCAATAGTTGGTCACTCGGTCATAGTATGACCGAGTGGCTGCCACCACTCTATGTGACCTGGCGCACCTGGATCTTTCTACCAGACCTCTCGAGGCTAGAGCCCCGCCTGGATTGGTTACCAGGGGATTTAGGCTAACAGGGGAGACGCATGCAGCCGAGTACAGGGACTCTGCTTGGGGCATGATCGGGAACTCTGGGCTCAATCCTGGAGGATTTCTCAGCAGGGGATCCTTTGTGGCTGTGAGCGAGGCTGACTTGCGACTTTGATTACTAAGAGTAGTATGAGGCGAACATGTACTGTCTACAGTTTAGATTGCTCAGGGCGAAGGGACGCGTTAGCATGGGGTTGCAACCTTCCTACTGCCATTCTGTGCCAAGACTCGCTAATCCCTCTACTGCACGCACACGCGGCCCCGCAGCACGCACTCACAGGCGGGCTTTGCACGGGGAGAGGCCATTAGCTTACCCAAACTTCCTTATGCTTTGCCACCCGGGAGAAAGGCTTAGCAAGCCATGAGTGAAATGATGGTGAAAGATTGAATAATGATGAAGTTAGTTAATAGTTAATAATTAGGCCCTTAGGCAAATAAGCAGGCAATTAGGCAGCTTCACTATTGAGTAAAATACAGCAAAAGATACGGTATCACAATTGGCTCAGCTCTCTAATCAGACAATGGAAAATAGGCAAACCCCGGATAAGCAAAGGCAATTAGAGCACAAATTAGTAGCAGGAACTTACCGGCAGCTGCACAGAGAGAGAGAGAGGCGGAGTGACCGAGGGCGGCTGTAGGCTGCAGTCAGGCAGACGGTGAAGCGGCGATGCGCTGGAGCGACGAGGCGCCGATGTAGATCAGGCGATGCTGATGATGCTGGGCGGTATCAGACCGCTGGCCGATAGGCGAGCTCACTTGGGGAGCTAAGGATAACTTGGCGGTAACAGACCGCGGACCGGCAGGGATTCGTCTTATAGACGAATGGGTCAGAACTCAATCTGACAGCAAGTCCAAAGAAGGACGAGGAGAGGAACAGAGATAACCTCAGTTGAGTATTCTCATGCCGAAATCGCTTCCTTTTATAGACCTCACAGCCGCCTCCTCAAGGTCGTTACCATGGCTCCCTCTCTCTGATTGGCTGCCGGCAGAATGACGTCAGAATGAGTCATGATGAGAAGCATGAGACCGGCATAGCAACATGAGAAATCGGGAAAATGCGCAATCCGGAGGTGGGGTGGGGGGATAATTGGCGCAGCGGGTGGTCGCGAAAGTGTTGCGCAAGCAAACATTGAGAACAATAGGGCTGGGGTCGAGAACAAAGGAATTGGAAATCGGGGATAATTGGGGAAAACTGAGAACAATGGAAGAGTAAACATTGGAGAAAAGGTGATAATTAGGTGCGAAAACGAGAACAAAAGAAAGAGAAAATCGGAGAAAATGTGATAATTGGTGGGGGTCGAGAGAACAAAAGAAGCAAAAACGAGAACAATAGAAGCGGAGGTGGGGTGGGTGTCACATGAGAAATTTGGGAAGGAGAACAATAGCGTGAGAAAAGGTTGCGCAAGAGAGGGGGATGAGTCATCGATGAGTCACCGAGGGGGAGAAGGGGTCACACGACTTGCGTCACCGTTTGGGAGTTTGAGAGGGGATGGGGAGACGGTGAGCACACAAAGTACTGTAAGTAGACACAGGGAAAGAGGGGACAGCGCAGGAAAAGAGTGCAGAGGGAGACAAAAAAGGAGGAGGTAGAGAAAGTACAGGAAGAATAGGGCGGGAACAGAAGAGATAGGGTAGAGGGGGAGGTACAGAAAGGGGTAGGGGCTCCGGAAAGGCAGGTGTGGCGGCAGGAGAGACGGGACCAAGGCAGCAGGAGGGGTGCAGCAGAGCGGGAGTCTCCAGGCCCGGTCGGAGACCTGGCCGAGTCTCGACAGCTCTGTGCAGAGGGTGCACGGGATAGGAGGCACTTTCAAAAAAGTTCCCATGCCCTATCCCGCGACCAGAGCGTGGTTACATCAATTAGTAATAGTAGTAGTTAAAGTCTATAGTAGATTTTTATTTTATAGAAAACAAAAATTGCGAGCCAACATCAAAACGCGCAGTTCAATGTGTGCAGACACAGTAGAGAAGTCAGGACCGCTGTACACCCTGCGTGGGTGCCTGCGTACTTATCCGTCTGCTCACCTCCCCGCTGATAAATCCCTTATTAATACGAATTTCATCACAGTGCGGCTTTAAAGTAAGTGACTTACCGAATCACGTCGAATTTACCTCTCGCCCCGCCAGGTGCGCAGCGCCAGCGGCTTCACTCGCCGCTGCAAAGGCTACGCATTTGACGACGAGGAGTCGCGCCTAGCCAAAGATCGCAAGAAGCTGCAGAAAGCCTCCATGGGTCTGCAGGACTCCGACGACGAGGCCGACAATATCGACGATCACATTGAGGAGCTCTTCGCCCCGCGACAGCGCGTCAAGAATGTGGCGCCTGGCGCTCCCACTGCCTCATCGACTGCCGCTTCGACCTCAGCGACGCTCACCTCCGCTGCCGCCAGCGCTGTCGCTTCATCCTCAGCCTCCAACACGGTTGCGGTATCTTCCTCGCAATCTTCTGCTGCACCGTCCACCCCGGCCGCCGCCGCCGCTGCCGCTGCAGCCGCTGCAATCGCCGCCAACTGGGCCGCTGGTAACGTTGGAGGCGGGGCCGCCCCGGTGGGCTCGGCTGCCTCCGCTGTGCCCGACGTAGCTGCAGCCGCAGCCGCCGCTGAGCAGCAGCCGCAGAACAAGGAGCTCCAGCGGAAACTGCAGCTGGCCAAGCAGCGGGCCACGCTGGTTAATCTGGGCCGCCAGGAGGACCAGCAGCAGGCAGCCGCCACAGCCATGCGCGGCTCAGTCAGTCTGAATCCGTCATCGATCTCCGTTAGCAGCAAAACTCTGGCTAACCAGATGGCCGAGCGATTGAATGTCCGACTGGGCTACCGGCCAGCCGAGGAGACTCCAGTGGAAGCTGAGGAGACCACTGTGAAACGGTAAGGCCCGGCTGTAGAACTCCGGGTAGAACTGGATTTTTTAGATGCTTATCGATTTTTAAGATCTTATAATGTTTCAACTAGCTACTCAGAGTAGAAATAAAAGTTTTTAAACTATTTCTTAAATAAAATTACGTTTTTGTGCTTTTCAATGGTATAACAAACGTTATTTATTATGTATATAAAAAAATTTAACCTAGAAATCCACCTTGACCCGCAGCTACGAGGTGGAGCTGGAGATCAACGACTTTCCCCAGAACGTGCGCTGGCGCCTCACCAGCCGGGAGTTCCTTGGCAACCTGTCCGAACTGTGCGACGTCGGCATCTCCGTACGCGGCGCTTTTATGCCGCAGCGGCCGCCGCCGCCGCCAACTCCCGAAGCAGCCGAGGCGGCAGAGCGGCCGCTCTACCTGCTAGTGGAGTCGCTGTCGGATATGAACATCCAGAATGCTAAGAAGGAGATCACCCGGGTGGTCAAAGAGGAGCTGCTCCGTCTGCAATCTTCTACGCAGTTGAACCGGCTGCCCGGTCGCTACAAAGTGCTCTAAGCTGCTTTGCTTCTCTGCCTTGAGAGCGACTGCTTTGTTTGACCCATACACGAATTCAGTAGAAGGGAAACTTTCTTAGAAAATTCTTGACGGCTGGCTTTACGTCTTTTTTTCGAAAAAAAATTGCGCGGTGCTCTGATGTGCCAGCGGCCCAGGCTCGATTCCAAATGCGTCTTAGAAACCCAGCCTTAAAATGTTTTTTTTAAGAAACAAAACTTCTACGTTTCTACTTAAGTCGTCAACGGTTTGACCTTGAATGTCCTTGCGCAGCGTTTTCTGATGGTTATGGCTTTAAATTTTCCAATATAAATGTGCGCATGGGAAATTTTTAATAAAGCTATCCACTATTAAGTACTTCGGAATTTTTTCGTTTTTTTCTGGTGCATGATGTGGTATAGAATCGATAATATTTGCATGAGTTAGTTACTCGTAACTAACGAGTATCAGTTTCGCTGGTCAGTTCAAGTCTAAATTATAGTTGTCATACAGTATGCCTGTTTCAAAGTAACTGCTACTTGTTTCGTATTGCTACGTATTTGCATTAACAAAAAAAGGTAATAAAAATTCTGCAATACACACCTAGTGTTGCACCTATCTGCTTTGTGCGTTTTCTGTATCTAAAGATATTTGAAGTTTCTAAATACTGGATACCTAGAAAACTTCTTTTCGCATATTACAGCGACAAAATTTCGGACATGGGTGTACGTAATGTTCGTAATATTTTTGGTGGAAAATAATTATTTCGAGACTTGTTATAATTAATAACTATTCATTCATTCTACTTGAAAAGGGGAGCGAGCGAACGCATTACAATATGCTTTCTACTTAAAAACTAAAATGTGTATATATATAGCAACTCCGTTGAGATGCAACTTTTTGGATAGCTGTTTCAATAAATGAACTGTATTGGGCACTGGTATACCTATAGTTATCTTGATGGGTGATAATACTAGGCTTCATCAATCGAAAATCAGTCCAACAAAATAAGATTGCTTGCTATCTTCCGTTCCCGTCGGATCGATGTACATATACATAGAAAATCATAAATTATGTAGCCGTTAGATGGCCGAAATTGTCATGCACCTAATTAATTTACGCTAAATTAATCCAATAAAGTGCATTCAATAAAACGCATGCGAACCAAACGTAGCATGTCCCGACAAAAAAATCCGGGTTTGCTTGAAATAAAAGAATTTAAACAAAAAATATTCATTAATGAACAGCTTTCGAGAATATTAATTATACTTTACTGAAAATGCAATGCAGTAGCTTTTTTTTCAATAAACGTACTAAAAAAATTACTTTTGCAATTGCTCAAAGGCGCGTCAGTTCTTTTGCCATCATTTTGGTTTAGAAATATGCATCTTTTTGCATTTGCATATTTTTTATCGACCAACCAACAGGACAGGAAAGACAAAATCAAAATGCTTTATAAAACGGCGATAATACCTATTTAAAACCTTTCAATGCTTTTGTAGGATATAAATTCTTTAGAAAAACCTTGTTTTTTGTCTTTGGCCATAAGTTTTCTTTCAAAGCAGATTTCTGTTTTTTTGCATTTTGCGGCTATACACTGGTCACTGAATCTGGGTTGGGGATAGGTTCCATTTATTTAAGACTCTGTCAAATAAACCGAAAGTAGGGGATTTTGATTAAATTAGTTTCTCGTTGTTTAAAAATATCATAAAGTATTAAAAATATACTAAAATATTATAAAGTATATATGACAAGTTACTTATCACAGTTTTTATGTGGCATGCTTTTTCAGTGGTCATACAGCCAAGCCATGACCATGTTACCATACCTTTTTAGCTAGTGATATGAGCTTTTGATTTTATTATTATTTAATTGCATGTATTAAATCACAATTTTCTGGACCCTGCATTCTTATCCTTAAATAATAAAATTTACTGACAGTTTTCAACCATAAAGAAAGTAAAAAAATATCAATTTTTAGTGTACAATTTCATACTGTTTTAGCCTAAAAATGTTGAATTCTATTATCTGGCAGTGCTGCTATAAAAATTAAATAGGATATGGAGTAATTTTGGACTTGAATTACAAACTAAAATTCTAAAAATTCTAATCAAGTCAATATTTCAAGTATGTAAAATTTTAAAGTATATGAATATTTGAGTTTTATTGCTTTAGTTTTCTTCTGCACCATGTTTTTCCCCATATATTCTAATATACTAATCATACTTCCATTTATAGTGATGAACAGGCAGTAGTATAATTTTTTAATATATTTTATACATTAGATATTGAAATTTGTCATGTCTTAATTACACATTTTAATATTTTAAATATTCAATTAAGTATACAATTCGAAATCTTGAGTCTGAATGAATAATAGAAATGGGTACATTGTGGCCACCCCAACCTGACATTAGATTTAAACTCAACTTTCTTTCAGGCAGTCCCTCTGGTTTATGGCGTTGGACCAGGCATTGTCGCCCTGGGCTGCCTGCTCTGCCTCACCCTACTGTCGGGGCTGATCGCCTCGCGCTTGAAGTCAAGTTCTGCTGGTCGCCAATTTGGTCTTTTGATCGGCGCCGCCGCTCTGTTGGCCTGCGCCGGCTTGCTCAGCCTTCCACGGCCGGCTGTTCCGGCGGCCGACGCTGCCACGGTCGACTTCATGCTGATTGGCCGGGCCAGCCTGCTGTGCGGCCTGGCTGTGGCCCTGCTCCTTGCCGGCCTGCAGGAGTTCGTCCTGCTGAACTCGGTTGGCGGCGGGCCGGACTTTGTGCACCGGCTTTAACTAGCGGCTGGACCCGCTGGGAGTAAGACGGTGTATCTGCATGTATGGGAATTTAATTTAATCTCCTAGTTTCTCTTCACGTGTATTACATTTTTATTTTACTTGTGATTGTAATTTTAACTGAAATATTCATTGTATTGTATTGTACTGTGAATGTAATTTTGATTGCACTGTCAACTGTACTTTTGACTGTGCTGTTTTTTGTACTCTTTATTGTACTTCAGAATGTATTGTTTTTGTACTTTTTAATGTACTTTTAATCGTTTCTAATCCCAATCCCATAAATGCTGGTATTTAATGTGTATCGAACAGAAATCCGAATGTTCCTATCCATACAAATTTCATTAAAACTCTTAACGTATTCTCGATTTATGATCTTAGTCTGACTGTTTCGTCCCGATGCACTAAAAAACATCCAGCTTGTATCGTGTACTTTCGCAACTATGTACATGTATTAGCAATTTGAGATTAGTGTCAATCAAACAGCTTCCGGTATTTTAATTGTGCAATTTATGCATCTTTTCTAGTCTCCATTTTTGGTAAGTATGTCCACGCAGTTTGCACTTGGTATTTTCTACAAATAAATCCTCTGCAAAAAAATTTTTACACAAAATTATATTGTCTCAACTTGAATTTAATGATTAATTGATTAATCGGGGAGTTTTAGCTAACAACTATAATAAATTTTTTAATGCTTTCTACGAGTATTAGGTCGTAGTAGAAAGAGATGAATTATAAGAGACTATACTGTCTTGGCTATAAAACATTTGCTAACTGTCCGATTTGGGAGTGGCTTTTACAAGCTCGAAATTTCACATTATAGTTTTAGAATTTGTTTAAGTGACTAGCTGGGCTTTGCGACGATGTGAAGTTTCGAGCTCTTGAAGTTTCGAGCTTATGAAAGTTTCGAGCTTGTGAAAGCTTCGAGCTTGTGAAGTTTCGAGCTTGTGAAGTTTCGAGCTTGTGAAGTTTCGAGCTTGTGAAAGCTTCGAGCTTGTGAAGTTTCGAGCTTGTGAAGTTTCGAGCTTGTGAAGTTTCGAGCTTGTGAAAGCTTCGAGCTTGTGAAGTTTCGAGCTTGTGAAAGCTTCGAGCTTCTGAAGTTTCGAGCTTGTAAAGTTTCGATCTTGTGAAGTTTCGAGCTTATGAAAGCTTCGAGCTTAAGAAAGTTTGGAGCTTTTAAAGCCCCCGCCACGTAAAACTTGGCTAAAAGCAGCTTAGTAACTCTATATACAGCTAAGACAACACTTAAAAGTGTTTAAATATTGAAGATGATTCGAATTACTCACCCCAGGCCACCGTCGGCTCGGGCCTCATCCTGCTAGCGGTCCTATGGGGCCTGGCGCTTCTCCTGCTTACCGTGTCCGCCCGGGCGCATTCCGGGCTCCGTTTTATTGGCGTGCCGGTCTTGCTGCTCACCGGCCTGGTCACGGCTATTCTGGTCACCATGCCGCGCGGCGATTCGCAACTAGCCGATGCCAGCGCTATGTTCGATGCGATGTACGTGCCAAGGGTTGTGCTGCTGCTGCTATTCTCCCTGCTGGCGCTGTCGTCGGGGCTTGTCTACTTCCAGATGGCCGCCGGGTTGCGTCTGGTGCCAGCTGAAACTGCGAGCTGATTGGCTGGGACTGGTGCGAGGTGCCTGGCTCTGATTGGCTGGGACTGGTGCGAGGTGCCTAGCTTTGATTGGCTGTGACTGGTGCGAGTTGTCTGGCTCTGATTGGCTGGGACTGGTGCGAGGTGCCTGGCTCTGATTGGCTGGGATTGGTGCGAGGTGTCTGGCTCTGATTGGCTGGGACTGGTGTGGGGTGCCTGGCATTGACTGCAATTTGATTGGCTGTGACTGTTACAGGGTGCCTGGCTTTGATTGGCTGGGACTGTGCTGGTTGTTTGGTGATTCGAAAACGTCATCTCTTTTAAAAATCATGCTAAGAAGTGTGTCGGGTGTTACCCTCTGATATTTTAAGATCTTGCCCGTTTGACTGCTGTGGTTTTGAAATTTACCTACCCAATAACTGTTATTTTCGTCGTTTTCTGTTTTACAGTGCATGTGCGCACACACTACTACTAGTCCATAGGAATTACGTGATTTTCCCGTCCAGAATTGTTTCAGTCTGATCCATTATTGATTTACGCTATTCGCACAAGCCATCAAGGCTTAAGGTATATTTTACTTACTTTTTTTCAGTGCAATATTTATTGTGCGAAGTTTTTACGGATTTTTGAGTTTTCTATCGCAACAATAAAACAGGCCAATTAATGTACTTTAATGTGCAATTTCATTTTGTTGACAATGTGCATAAAAACAGTGAAACAGGTCGCACTCGCTGTGTATTTTTTCATTTAAATAATTTGTTTTAAATACGTTACGTTTCTGCCTTTCTGGTTTGTTCGTTGTTCTTAGAAGCAAGGTGTACGCAATTAAATTTGTTTAAATTGAGTGAGATCATAGAAAAACTATTTAAATAATTTGAGATCGGTGCGCAATGTTGATAAATTTACTCATTTAGAAGTAATTTTACTCGTATATAATAAGTAAAAAATAGGTAGTATAACAAAAATTTCATCAATAAGAGTTCCATGCGCTGGCGAACTCCAAAAATTCACTCTGCAGGCTGGTTCTGCTCAATCATATCCTTCACCGACATTGTGAGCACCCGGGCGAACTCTGGAAGTTTTTTGTAAACAAAATTAAATATAAAATCTGGCAATATAACGATATAGCCAGCAACCCTGCCATCAGATCTTCAGTGCCAGCCCCCCTGTCCACCAGATCTTCAGTGTCAGCCCCCCCCCTGTCCACCAGATCTTCAGTGCCAGCCCCCCCCTGTCCACCAGATCTTCAGTGCCAGCCCCCCCCCCTGTCCACCAGATCTTCAATGTCAGCCCCCCTGTCCATCAGATCTTCAGTGTCAGCCCCCCTGTCCACCAGATCTTCAATGTCAGCCCCCCTGTCCACCAGATCTTCAGTGTCAGCCCCCCTGTCCACCAGATCTTCAGTGCCAGCCCCCCCCTGTCCACCAGATCTTCAGTGCCAGCCTTCCCTTTCCAATGTCCCTAATTCGCACCTTCGATGCTCAGCTGACCGTCGCCGTCCATGTCCACCAGATTCATGAGTTCTTCGATCTCCTCGTCAGTCAGAGGCTCCTTGCCCATGGCTGTCAGGCCATCCTTGAGCTCCTGGCGATCAACGTAGCCCGAGCCGTCGGTGTCGAATACCTGTAGAATAAATTTTAAAGCCTGGATTAGTTTAATTACCGAGTTGAAGTAAAAGGGGTTGTGGCTAGAGCGCCGGACTCACGACTGAAAGTTCGGGGGTTCGATTCTTGCGTCCTTGAGCAAGACACTTAACTCTGCATTGCTTCAGTTCACCCAGCTGTAAAATGGGTGCCAGCATTATCTGGGGTAATTGAGGGTGTGTGTGGCGACCCCCCAGTCCTTGGACTGAACAGCCCCACGCAGCCTTCAGATGCGCCGCAATAGCTTATATATATATAGATATATGTAATGAGGTAGAGGATGTTACATTCTATACTCGATTTTCTTAGAAATCAGCTGAAATGCTATATGCTATTTAAATGCTATAGAAAGCCCATAGCGCTGAATGGGCTTTTACCATAGACAAACTCGGTCGAAAAAGATACTAAATGCAATAGGGTTTCGGCTCGTTTCTAAGAAAATCGAGCTTAACTTCTTTTTCTTCACTCCAACGTCTGCACCACCCGTACTAAAATTTTGATGATAAAGTGTCCAGCTTAGAGAGAAGATTTTTTATTTTAAGTTTCAAAGAAACTGAATATGGGCTTCTGTGACTGAAGTTTTACAAAAGGATTGCTGAATATACCAACAGCTACCGCCATGAGATCTCATGATTCTGTCAAATTGCACTGACATGTAAGTGATCAGATGGATTAAATTTTTGAATACTTTTTTTCAGAAAAATTTTTCAACTTTCAAGTCGTCCACGATTGATACTTCCTTCCCGCTTGCCCGGACAACTTTTATGAACAGAAAAAAATACAGTAAAGTCCTTGATAACTCACGCTGAATGCTTTGCGCAGCTTCTCCATCCGGTCGTTCTTCTGCTTCTGCTTCTTTTTAGCCATGGCGCAGAACTCCTTGAAACTAACTGTCCCGTTGCCGTCTGCAATTGAGCACAAGACGGAACAATTAATGATAAGAAACTTTGAGTCTAATATGAGCGTACAGGTAGTAAAATTATCCTTAGCTAACCTGTGTCAACTTCTTCCATCATCTTTTTGATGGAATTCTCCGACACGTCGCAGTCGGCAACCTGCATAACATTTCGCAGCTCAGTCTCGTCGATGCTGCCGCTGTTGTCGGCGTCGAACAATTGGAAGCAACTGTAGACAACTGGAGCAGCGGGTGGGGCAGTGAGGAATCGTGTAACACGTTAGCGGAAGTCGTCTGGGGATCAGCTGCTTGTGATTTGCTTTGGGTAGCAGTTGAGAGCGTTGTTTCTTATGCAACTGTCCGAGTAAGCGTTTGTGAAAGCTAAGACGTGTTTATGATGTCTTCTAAAGAGTGTTTGTGAAGGCTTCTAAGAACAATGATATGATGGCGTCAGAGAACGTGGTTGTGATGGCTTCTAAGTATATGGTTGTGATGGCTTCTAAGTATATGGTTGTGATGGCTTCTAAGTATATGGTTGTGATGGCTTCTAAGTATATGGTTGTGATGGCTTCTAAGTATATGGTTGTGATGGCTTCTAAGGATATGGTTGTGATGGCTTCTAAGTATATGGTTGTGATGGCTTCTAAGTATATGGTTGTGATGGCTTCTAAGGATATGGTTGTGATGGCTTCTAAGTATATGGTTGTGATGGCTTCTAAGTATATGGTTGTGATGGCTTCTAAGTATATGGTTGTGATGGCTTCTAAGTATATGGTTGTGATGGCTTCTAAGTATATGGTTGTGATGGCTTCTAAGTATATGGTTGTGATGGCTTCTAAGTATATGGTTGTGATGGCTTCTAAGTATATGGTTGTGATGGCTTCTAAGTATATGGTTGTGATGGCTTCTAAGGATATGGTTGTGATGGCTTCTAAGTATATGGTTGTGATGGCTTCTAAGTATATGGTTGTGATGGCTTCTAAGTATATGGTTGTGATGGCTTCTAAGTATATGGTTGTGATGGCTTCTAAGTATATGGTTGTGATGGCTTCTAAGTATATGGTTGTGATGGCTTCTAAGTATATGGTTGTGATGGCTTCTAAGGATATGGTTGTGATGGCTTCTAAGTATATGGTTGTGATGGCTTCTAAGTATATGGTTGTGATGGCTTCTAAGTATATGGTTGTGATGGCTTCTAAGTATATGGTTGTGATGGCTTCTAAGTATATGGTTGTGATGGCTTCTAAGTATATGGTTGTGATGGCTTCTAAGGGATGTGGTTGTGATGGCTTCTAAGGATATGGTTGTGATGGCTTCTAAGGATATGGTTGTGATGGCTTCTAAGGATATGGTTGTGATGGCTTCTAAGGGATGTGGTTGTGATGGCTTCTAAGGATATGGTTGTGATGGCTTCTAAGGATATGGTTGTGATGGCTTCTAAGGATATGGTTGTGATGGCTTCTAAGGGATGTGGTTGTGATGGCTTCTACGGATGTGGTTGTGATGGCTTCTAAGGATATGGTTGTGATGGCTTCTAAGGATATGGTTGTGATGGCTTCTACGGATATGGTTGTGATGGCTTCTACGGATGTGGTTGTGATGGCTTCTACGGATGTGGTTGTGATGGCTTCTAAGGATATGGTTGTGATGGCTTCTAAGGATATGGTTGTGATGGCTTCTAAGGATATGGTTGTGATGGCTTCTACGGATGTGGTTGTGATGGCTTCTACGGATGTGGTTGTGATGGCTTCTAAGGATATGGTTGTGATGGCTTCTACGGATATGGTTGTGATGGCTTCTACGGATGTGGTTGTGATGGCTTCTACGGATGTGGTTGTGATGGCTTCTAAGGATATGGTTGTGATGGCTTCTAAGGATATGGTTGTGATGGCTTCTAAGGATATGGTTGTGATGGCTTCTACGGATGTGGTTGTGATGGCTTCTACGGATGTGTTTGTGACGGCTTCTAAGGGATGTGTTTGTGATGGCTTCTAAGGGATGTGGTTGTGGTGTCAGAGGACGTGGTTGTGACGGCGTCATACTTTTTAGTAAATTAAATTAGCACATGCTTGTTAATAATGAAATTTGTGAAAATATTTATGGAAATATTTATTTCCATTTCATAGAATTTTACAAGCAAAACAATTCGTTGGAAGCCTCTTTGGTTGTCCACCCACCTCTGGCCTCGTCCTCGGTGAATCCGCACTCCACAGCTTCGTCAATGCGCTCCTGCGGTATCTGCAGTGATGACGCAGTGGATTACTTCTCATATTTTAATCAATTCTTGATAATCCATAACTTGATACTTACATAGTCAGACTCAGACATGGCTGCAGCAGTGCTGTATTTGGCGAGTCACTGGGGGCGAGAGTAATAGGAGTGCGAACGCGGTCGCCAAGGAGTGAGCGTCAAGCCTTTATTGAGTAACTGTGTACTCGAAAGTATGCCAGTCTGTCACCCAGCGTAGCAGTTTGAATTGCTTCATTTTCTATTTGCTTTAGCCTGCTGCACTCGCTGTGCAACAAATAGCAATGCCCCTGCGGCTGAGTGCACTCGTGGGGTTGCGTTGCTGGCAGGTTTTTGTGAACGTAGTTACAGCCAGAGCCTATAGAGCCCTCTGCTGAGCTCTACTCTAGCTTTAGCCGTTGCCATTGGCAGCAGATGTACGCAAGTTGAGAAAGAGAAGAGAGAGCTAAAGAGAGGGAGAGAGGTGAGACAAGATAAGAAACGATTCTGCTTTCTGTAGCAATTATTATGTACCATTAGATAGATTTTGATTATATACTTATCCCTATTATATGGCTGGTATATATGTACATGTACATGTATATATGTACAATCAATCCACATTTGACTTTTATTCAGGAGGAAGTAGATTAACTAGAAACTGAACTCTAAATTGAAACTTTCAGGATCAACAACTTGCTACATGTAATCGTGTTTAGCCGAATAATCGAACAGTAACGTAACGGAAAGGCGTACTAATTGCATCATAAGCATCTAATTTACCCATGTTGGCTACCCAACAGGCATGAGAATACCTGTGCAAACCCCTGGGCTCTCTGGCGCTGAAGAGAGTATACAGCCGCCAGGCCTCGCCCCCCTCCCCAGACTTTGTCCACCTCTGGATGGTGCGGTAGCTGACGCTTGCGACCGAGATCCCTGTGCGGGAGTACACCCGGTATAAACTCCCACTAACGAGACAGGTGTCAGGGGAGGTCGCAAAGACGGGGAGGAGTGGACATTTAGCGGGTGCCTATTGGGGAGGATCCTGAAGATCTAGGAGCAATCATGCAAAGTATTTAGGGGAAATTAAACTTGGTCCTATAGGGGGAGATCGGCGGTTCCGGTACTGAGTTTACCGGGGAAGGTTCGGTCTCGCGTGAAAACAACACAAGGGACGGAAACTAGTGAAACGAGTACAGGTCCCGATCGAGGTGTTGAGTCTGAGGGCTCAAAACGGGTTCCTATTTACGCGTATAGCCCTGCTGAGATCACTCGTCATGCGATCACGTGAGTCGTTACTTGTCCCTGACCTCCATTACCAAGCAACCCTGATGACGTCACTGTCTAGCCACGCTGCGATTGGACGAGAAATTGGGGCGGGGCGCACGGTGGAGAATTTTTTTATGATAGAGAAGTGGGATTTAATTATGGGATTACGTAACCACGGGGAAAGCTAGCTTGGGAAGATAAGTGGTCATAAAACTGTCACACGCATGAATTATTTCTAACAATAGAAAAGAGGTGGGGTTGGATGATAAGCATTTGAGTCCTCGTGATGACTCATCCCGGCCGGAATAAGTCATTGCGGGGCCCAATGATCACAGGGAGGGAAAGGAGGTGCGCAAAAGTTAGTGGGGAGGCCCAGGACGCTACTAAATCAAAATTTATTCTTCGAGTAATGGTTCTTTTTAGCTACCTGTAGTTCACAGTATAATTTGTCCGAGTAGAAATCGTTTCTTTTGAACCAAACGCTACGACGAAATCAAGTGTAACTCTTACACATGTGCAGGCATTTGTCATGGTATATCTATCGAAATTTCGCTGCTGAAAGGCTACATATGTACATTAGCTTGAGCCTTAAAAATATCGAACTCTTAAAAGTAGGCAATGTACTTTTGTTTATTTACGAATGAAATAATACCTATAGTTAGGAGGGAGCATGGCCTCTATAAAAACTGCTTTGTTGGCAAATTCGAATTTCGGTAGGCACCGAATGAGTACTGATAATTTTAAGTGGCGTTTGTATGCAAAACGATGCATCACTTTCGGCACCTAGTGGCTATACTAATGCATGTGATGGGTTTCGGCCTTTTCGGCTTCTTAAAGAAAAGCCTTTGGGCCTCAGGTCTCAGAAATAATTATCAGTTAGAGTCCTGGCCCCCCACTCCTGTCAGATGGTCAGCCCCAAGAAGCTTGATCTGTGGCGAGCAGTCTAGGTCCTATAGCTAAGAGAGGGACAGCGAGAGACAAGCAGGGAGAATTTTGAAGGTAGAGATCAGCTAATCCGCGGATTAACTAACCCGCTGCCACCAGACCGTGCGTTCTGGCTTACCAAACCGGAACTTTCGAAATCGGGCTTTCGACTAGAAGGGGCTTCAGCACTTACCTGCCAACTAGTGTCTTTTCGCTGTCAATCTCGAAGTCATAGCCGATCATAAGGGACACTGATGGGACTAGATCGCATTGGCCATGCAGGTACAGAGGGGACTTGTGCAGGGGATTCTTGCAGTGGCGAGACTATGGGGTAGCTACATGTACTATTACATTGCTAAATACGAAGATATGTACTTTTGGCCTTCAACGCGCCAACCAGCCTCTCGTAGCGCTGATGATAGACTAACCCGAACCCATGATTCACCACCCGAGCCGCTTGGCGAATCTAGAGTGCACGGAAGCACATCTCTGGCGCCGATTTTGCACTATTGACAATTTCGCTAACTGATTTGATAGAACTGCCTCGCCATTGGTCCACTGTGCTTACTAGCTTAGCTATACTCATCTGAGCCATCGGCGAACAAAGAAATAATACCGATAAATATAACTGTCAGATTTAACCTTCTCACTAAATAACTTCACACTTCAGATTGAAATGGAGTAATCAGACTACTATCAGTATTATTGACTGATTTCTGCCTCAGTAACAGCACTACTGAACAATATGAACAAAAATGTGCGCCTAATCCAGCTACTGAAATAGGGGACAGACAAGGAATCACCCAATCAAGCAATTCTATAGGTAGCCTCTCACCCAACCAATCAGAAACTCGACAGCCGGAGGCCAGGCAATCCACAGTGACCGAATCGGCTTCAGCTGTAGGCCCGGGATGATGATGTCATAGTCTTTACTGATAGCTAGCAGGTGATGATCTTTACCTCGATGATTGATGCAGCTGACCGGGGGATTCGCCCTTGATGATGAAGGGGGGTGTTGCAATCCGGGGATCAAGGCCGACGACGGTCAGGTGTGGGTTAGAACAAGGTAAGGGGCGGTGCCCGGTTAGGCCAAGGTCCGCCGAGTCAGAGGTTTGTTCGCGTTTGTCCGCGGTTGAGTCCGAGCGGGCCAAAAACATCGATTTATATAGCCGCCAACTGGACTGCAATTTAATTGATAAAATGGAACACCTCGACACTGATTGGCTGAGCCGATTTGTTATAACTGACGTCGAATTTTCTGATTGGCTGAGCTTGTTGCCACCCAAACTCACGTTACCAAAAGATCCTATCAGTTTCCTCGGGGCCATAAAAATACGCCAGGTGCGGTCATGATCACTCAAAATCGCTACATTTTGATTTATGACCATGACATACGTAGAAATTACAAAAATTAAAGAAAAAATATACATTAAAAAGATCTTTTTAAGTAGAAAGTGAAGATGGTGAAGAGAAATCGATAATCTCTAATCCCAAAGTACTTTTTAGGGGTAAAAAGCATAGCTGTCAAAGCTGTCACACGCTTGAGTGAACACGAACAATAGGACTGACCTAAAAAATCTGATGACCTGTCAAAAATGATGAGAAACAAGCTAACCGCCCGCATCCACTCAGACCATCTGGCGCCAGCCTCAATACTGAGTGAGGCGCAGGTGGCTGATGTCAGACAAGCTCGCAAGCAATGATTTACGACCCAGCTCGAATTTACAAAATTTTAACTTACGAAATATTTACGAAAAACAGCGAAAACCGCGCCTATATGTTATTATGACTACAAGTATGGTAAAATCACATAGCTACGAAAATACTACTAGTATAAATTCTAGGAAAATTTCATAAAAGGGGAAAATGCCCATAGTCTGCTGTTAGTAGGCTAAAAAGTTTGGAACCCATGTACAAGCGTGATCAGATTTGGAAAAAGTGCGTCCTCATCACATGTACATAATTACTGCGATCGATCGACGGCATTTTGTCAGATTTGACACGCCACCGCTGCATACCGTATGTATCTGCTCTCGTATCAACAAAATTTTAACATGGATTAAGGCTCGTTCACTAGCATCAAATTACGTCAAAAGTCCAATTTTGTGAGATCACACGGCTTGTACATTGGTTGTGTGATTTGAAGGCTCATAAATTTGATAGCAGTGTGAATCGGCCTTTAAAAAGGATTACTGGATTCTCCGCATATCTAATAAACAAATGCAAATTTATTTGATAAATCTTGCAGTTTTTTAAGACAGTAATAATAAAAAATAATTTTGGCGCTGTGCATAAGCCGACTGTACGTTTCTTATAATATTGTACGTTAAATTGGCCGGGTGCCACAGAAATCTAAATGTACATACATGTATAGCAACAGTATCAATTTACAGTACTTCTGTTCTGATGTGCATTTTTTCTGCAGTGCACTCAGCTGACAATGCACACCTCGTGCTTAAGTTGAAGTCATGTGTTGTTACTGTTAACGAAGGGGATGGGGTTTGTCTGACAGCAGACGGCTAATATATGAAGCCCTGGTTACGATCGATAAATCAGACTTAAAAATACTTGTCGCCGTATTTGCTTTCGCCGAATAATAGTCCGTGTTAATTTCTGTTGCCGAATTTGTTTATCGCCAAATTTGCGTGCATCCGTTAAATTTGTATTACAGAATTCTTAGAACCATAGACGACGAGGCCTTAATAAGTCACTAATTGGTAATTAGGAGTCTTTCTAGATTCACCACATTGTACCAAAGCACGTAACTGGTTCATGTTAGCTGAGTATGCTAGCTGACTGATTTCGAAATAGAAATTTCAATTGCTAAATTACTTGCTTTTGATAGACATTTATTTGATGGTTAAATGAAAAATAAAAAACATTTGTCAACTTTTCTATCAACTTTTGTGTCAACTTTTCCATCATTCTTTATACGATTCACATGTTTATGTCTATGAAAATGACTTAACTGCATCATTAGTAGGCCTAGGGCCTATTTTTAATTTTAATTCTATTCAAATGCACTAACCATTTTCTAAATTTTTGCTTTATTATATAGTTATATTTCCATTTTTTGCCTTTAATGCTTTTATATGTATTCACATGGGCGTCGCCATTCGGGGGGGGGGGGAGACAGGCAAAAACTATAGGCCCAAGGACATGTGCCAACAATGTACCTTAATTGTCCTTCCTCCCAACTCCACCTTGTGAACCATTATGGTAATGAATAATTTTGCTTTAAGGCAACAAAACATAGTGTCAGCAGTGCCATTATGAGTGCTGACAATACCAATTGCTCGAAGTTGATACAAAGGTTGATACAAAAGTTGACAGAATAGTTGATAGAAAATTTGATGCAAAATTGACAACTCAAAAATGATACAAAAATGAATACAGTTTGTTTTTTTACCCTAGAATTGTTGCCTATCTATCCTAGAATTGTCTATCTACCTTAAAATTGTTGCTTATCTACCCCAGAATTGTTTATCTAGCTTTGCCAAATTGACTTTTGGCCAATTACTTTTAGCAAAAAGGTTTCAGCAAATTGTCTAATAATTATATTTGAGCATGTTTAAAATCTATAGGCCTATAATCTAAAAAGAAATTTAGATTCAAATTGAAATTTTATTTAATATGAAAAAGGCAACACAAGGATAAATCCTAGTATTTTTGGATAAAGAAGTCTTTCTAATACATTAGTATATTTTGCTATAATATAATTATTGATCTCATTAAAGTATTAGGAAGGCAATGCCTTTCAAACATAATTATTGGATAGGCAATTGCCTACCCTACCCCCTCTCCTAATAGCTTTGCCCAACCTGCCCATTAGGTAAGCAATGATTTAAATATATAAAAGTTGTCTATAATTTTTTTAGATTTGCTTTAATAGGACCTAATATTAGATAAAAATTAGTGATGGACCGAATGTGGATTTTTGCAAGTTTCTGAAACCGAATCCGAATGTACAAAAAAAATCCGAATCCAAATCCGAATGTTTCTGAATGAAAGCAAAGTGTCAGGTAAACGGCGGGAGTAACTATGACTCTTTTAAGTTACGAAAATGTCTCATCATCTAATTAGTGCGCACATAAATTGACTGACAAGATTCCATCTCTCCTGGGATTATATTCGTACTCGTACTTTTATCTTAGGGGTCGGATGTGATCACAATTGTGAATTCAAGACCATTTTTTCACGATAGTGATTTTGTTGAAACCTGTTCCAACAGTTGTGAATTTCTGCTTACATTTTTATTAGAAATATAACTTTTCTACTTGATTTACCAAAAAACGTGAACACAAATGTGTAAAGAATTAACAAATTTTAAATTTGTTGACTTGATAGCATTACGGCCAAGTAGCTATTATCAATATACGAGTATGATTTCTTTTCTTGTTTGTTATTTTCAACACTTGTAACTTACAAGCTCATAACATGTATGCTAATATAAATTCACAATCACGATCACGCCTGCCTTTGAAAAATTCACGCATGACCAAAATCTTCTACTTGTCCGACCTCTACTGATATCTATCGCGAAACCAAATTTAAAGAGACGGACTTAGATAGGAAATTCAGTTCTACTTCTACTGTGTTGCATGAACATCTAATTCTAGTACTACTGACTATAGCTAATGAGTGACATATATATATACAGTGCAATTATGATAATTTTACTGTACATACGTATAGTCCATGCATTTTGAAAAAACCTGTTATTACACTTAAACAATAATTACCAAAATATTTCCGTAACTTTAGGTTTATTGTCTTACGGGTCCCTAGGTTTAGTAAATTTACTTATTCAACTTTTTTAAAACATATATTGCTGCAAAAATAGACAATCGTAGAAAAAAAAATAATGTGATAGATTTTGCTCTTTGCCTTTTAATTTTCTTTCTTTTTAGTTTTTAGTTTCTTTATTTAATGGGTTGCATGCTTTGGTTTCTTGATTTGTAATATTTATTTTAGATTTGAATTTTAGAAGCACATTCGGAAATATTCGGAAAAAAAAATTTCCGAATCCAAAACATTCGGATTCCTATAAAAGTAAGACTTTTTTTCGGATTCGGATTCCGAATCCGAATATTCGGATCCATCACTAATAAAAATCTATATTTTTTATTTTATATGATGCTAGTTAATATTGGCATTGATCCTAATAGAAATCATTTTGTATTTAATATTAAAAACTTATAAATGAATTACATGACTATTTTAAGTCTAAAATAGCATGAAAATTGCCATTAGAAATTATCAAAAGTAAAAAATGTCATCCTTAATTTATAGCCTTTCTTGGTTATATATTAAGTTTTTATAGCCTTTCTTAATTACATATAAAGTTTTTAGATAGCCATATTTGCTAAGGCTAGGTCTAAGAGAAGACAAATTTGAAATTTGCTGTCATTTAGAGCCTATATGCCCTTTTTGAAAATTTTGGCAGTTTAATATTCTAAGATATGTATGCAGTCATACGCACAGGCACACACTCACACAGAGTGTACAAGGGCCCTGACTTTATTTATTGTTAGGCATGTACACTTCACTGTGCTTTGAGGGTTGGCCCTCAAGCTGGGCATTCATTGCACAAGCAGAGCCAAGCCGAGATTCCAATTTAGCTGCAAGTTAATATGACTGCACTTGGAATCAAGCCTGGGCTGCTGGCACATCAGAGTGCTACGCTAGACCACTAGGCTATGGCCTCCCAAGCTCCTGGAGACACTTTGTTCCCCAGTTCAGGCGACAAAAGGTGGCATTTCAGTCAATTATTTTAGCTCAAAGAAAGCTCAAAGTTTCATGCTGATGTCCTCCATTTTTTGTCATTGCCTCTGGATGTGTCCTTGAGCGAGACACTTAACTCTGCATTGCTTCAGTTCACCCAGCTGTAAAATGGGTGCCAGCATTAGCTGGGGTAACTGAGGGTGTGTGTGGCGACCCCCCAGTCTTTGGACTGAACAGCCGTACGCAGCCTTCAGATGCGCCGTGCAATAGCTGATTGTTGCTATTATTATCTAAATAATGAAAGCTTGGTATCTTTGCCTAAACATTTGGATGAAAATGACAATTCTTTTGAGCAAATTTCACCCAAGTCTGTCCAGAGTAAATCAACCATTTTAATTGGACTTTCTAGCTTACTAAAAATGTCAACAGAAGCAATTGGAGACGTTGGCGACATTCGTCGCGTCCTGATCGCTGTTGATCGCAGCGAGCACAGCGAGCGCGCCATCCGCTGGTATTTGAGCAAGCTGCACCGGCCATCCGATCAGCTGGTGTTTGTGAACGTGTCCGAGCCGCCGGAAGTTGCTCTGGGCTTTGGCATGGCCGGACCGGCCGTGGCCGAAGTCTATTCTAAAGCTCTGGATGAGACTGTGAGTCTGCGGCTTCCATTATGCGCCATTTGTTGCAAATCAGTGTGGAAACCCAACCCTACTGATAGCTGCCTAACTGCCTGATATTCACTATAGCCAGATAACCAGCCTTAGCCAGATTTAGCTTCAAAAAAGCACTTTATAAAAATTCTCCTAGTTACATTACATTTAGAGTTATCCTACCCTAGAGTCGTTGTCTATCTACCTCAGAACCGTTGTCTATCTACCTCAGAACCGTTGTCTATCTACCTCAGAACCGTTGTCTATCTACCCTAGAACCGTTGTCTATCTACCCTAGAGTCGTTGTCTATCTACCTTAGAACCGTTGTCTATCTACCCTAGAACCGTTGTCTATCTACCCTAGAACCGTTGTCTATCTACCCTAGAACCGTTGTCTATCTACCCTAGAGTCGTTGTCTATCTACCTCAGAACCGTTGTCTATCTACCCTAGAGTCGTTGTCTATCTACCTCAGAACCGTTGTCTATCTACCCTAGAACCGTTGTCTATCTACCCTAGAACCGTTGTCTATCTACCCTAGAACCGTTGTCTATCTACCCTAGAACCGTTGTCTATCTACCCTAGAGTCGTTGTCTATCTACCTCAGAACCGTTGTCTATCTACCCTAGAGTCGTTGTCTATCTACCTCAGAACCGTTGTCTATCTACCCTAGAACCGTTGTCTATCTACCCTAGAACCGTTGTCTATCTACCCTAGAACCGTTGTCTATCTACCCTAGAGTCGTTGTCTATCTACCTTTGAATCGTTGTCTATCTACCCTAGAACCGTTATCTATCTACCCTTGAATCGTTGTCTATCTACCCTAGAATTGTTGCTTATCTACCCTACGCTATCCACTCAATCTAGAATCGCTCCCTAGTGTCTAACTACCCAAAGAATCGGCCTTCCTTACCTCATAGCTCATATCAAGTAAGAATTTTCCTTACTGTTAAAATTCCAAATTAGCACTGGAACAGCGCTGGCGAGACTAGTGCACTCTGCATGCGCCCCGTGGGAGCCCAGTAAGCACTTATTTGCAACCCGGCTTAGTTGCACAGCCAGCGATAGTAAAATTTCCTGCGATAAAATCTTCGCTCTGAATAATTAATGTTGACGCCAGCTTTCAGACCTACGCCTGGGCCTTGGCCAGCATAGCCCAGTCCGAAGTGTCCCTAGAGATGCTGGTGAAGTCGAAGCAATTTATCACCCTAGGCCATCTTGTAGAAACACTCTAGACTATCTTGTAAAATCGCTCTAAGACCGTCTTGTAGAAACGGCATAGACATCTCTACAGTGTTTTAAATTATTTTTTGGCACCGCCAACTGGTTTCACCTGTGCGAATTTTAGCATCCGCCACCCCTGTTCACCTGTCGCTGACACCTGGCACCCCTGTTCACCTGTCTCTGACACCTGGCACCCCAGTTCACTTATCGCTGACACCCGGCACCCCTGTTCACCTGTCGCTGACACCCGGCACCCCTGTTCACCTGTCGCTGACACCCGTCACCCCTGTTCACCTGTTGCTGAAACCCGGCACCCCTGTTCACCTGTTGCTGATACCCGGCACCCCTGTTCACCTTTCGTTGACACCCGGCACCCCTGTTCACCTGTCGCTGACACCCGTCACCCCTGTTCACCTGTTGCTGAAACCCGGCACCCCTGTTCACCTGTTGCTGATACCCGGCACCCCTGTTCACCTTTCGTTGACACCCGGCACCCCTGTTCACCTGTCGCTGACACCCGTCACCCCTGTTCACCTGTTGCTGAAACCCGGCACCCCTGTTCACCTGTTGCTGACACCCGGTACCCCTGTTCACCTGTTGCTGAAACCCGGCACCCCTGTTCACCCGCCAGGTCGCTCAAGCCAAGCAGCTGGCCGTAGACATCAAAGAACTTTGCCGCGGCCTGGGCGCCGAGCACGTCCGCTTTCTTGAACGCATCGCCCGCAGTCCCGGCCAGTCCATTGTGGATCTGGCCGAAGAGGAGAATGTGGAACTCATTATCATGGGCTCGCGCGGCCAGGGCCTGCTTAGGCGTACCTTTTTAGGCTCAGTTAGCGACTACGTGCTGCACCATACTCACCGGCCGGTGCTGGTGGTGCCGCCTGCGGCCAACACCGCCGCAGCCGAGAAGTGAACACACTCCTCACCCAACTGTTCTTTTGTGTAGGCGTTAAGTTATAACTTGTTATTATTAATAAATAGAGTTTTCACCGATTAAATTCTGCACTCATCTATTGTGTTATATTTTCATTTTATGATTCTTACTTTTCCCGAAAAAAAGGATTCGAAAATCGCGAATTTTAATTAGACTTATTTGGAAGTATTATAAATTGTATATTGACTTTAAAATTTATAAGTCCAATCCGGTTAGTGGGTAAGTACCCCCTGAGTACGTGTAGTTCTAATCTTAATTTATGTACTTTTGTTTAGCGGATACCTTTTACCGTTCATTCGCGCGACTCTCTTGTTTCGGCTCTATTCTTATCATTTTTTACACCTTTCTGTATAGATGCATTACACCAGGGGTTGGCAAACCTTTAACCTCAAGGGCCCGATGAAGAATCTAGCGCATGACTGCGGGTCAGAGAGCGGGAGAGAGAAGATAGAAAGAGAGAGGAGAGACGATTGGAGAGGAGAGCTGAGACTAGCTGAGAAGATTAGAGCATGGGCCGGATGAAGAGGCTTGCCTGGCCGCATGTGGCACGCGGACCCCTGCTTTAGACCATTGTTTCCTCTTACCAAAGACTCTATCCGGCCCTAAGGCATTTTGAAACTTTACGAGTACAATAGCGATCCGACCTGCTCAAGGTTTGTGTCATCTCTTTTATTCCCTATCCTTTCCTCTCTAGCCATGAGCTACATTGGCTTTCTGGCCTTTGAAGTAAAACAGATCTACCGACCCCTGGTTTAATTGGCTGTCAAGGTCAGATGTTGCATAACTTCGATTGTTTAACCCTTGAAACAAATAAAAAATTTAATAATGCTTTAATCTGTCAAATTGCACTATCCAAACTTTTCCTCTCTGCCTTTTGTACTTTAAACGCTGCTGTTGCTGTCTTCCCGATGTCATCAATTTTCTCTTGCTTTTTTTCTATCCATTGTGATTAAACTCTGCAGTCCTCACAACTAAACTTTATCTTTCTTATAACGCTAAGGCAACATTTTAATTTTCTCAAGTATTTCATTAATTTTATACTGCTATAAATTCATTACGCTGCTTTAAAAGTGCATCTTGACTGAAAGCTAAATAAATAATAATTAATTTCAATACTACCCTGTTGCAGCAAGCCTACTGTTAGTTACATATTTATTTTCATGCATCCCATGTTATATTAGTATTAGAAGTGACATGAAAAGGGACAGTTAAGAAGTAGAAAGGAAAGATGGAAGGCAGAGTGCAGGACACACAGGTGGAGGGAGGACACAGCAAGGCAGTGCAAGAGACACAGGTTGAGGGAGGACACAGCAGGATAGTGCAAGAGACACAGGTTGAGGGAGGACACAGCAGGACAGTGCAAGAGACACAGGTTGGGGGACAGCAAGACACACAGGTGGGAGGACAGCAAGACACAGGTGGGAGGACAGCAAGACACAGGTGGGAGGACAGCAAGACACACAGGTGGGAGGACAGCAAGACACACAGGTGGGAGGACAGCAAGACACACAGGTGGGAGGACAGCAAGACACACAAGTGGGAGGACAGCAAGACACACAGGTGGGAGGACAGCAAGACACAGGTGGGAGGACAGCAAGACACACAGGTGGCAGGACAGCAAGACACACAGGTGGGAGGACAGCAAGACACACAGGTGGGAGGACAGCAAGACACACAGGTGGGAGGACAGCAAGACACAGGTGGGAGGACAGCAAGACACACAGGTGGGAGGACAGCAAGACACACAGATGGGAGGACAGCAAGACACACAGGTGGGAGGACAGCAAGACACACAGATGGGAGGACAGCAAGACACACAGGTGGGAGGACAGCAAGACACACAGGTGGGAGGACAGCAAGACACACAGGTGGGAGGACAGCAAGACACACAAGTGGGAGGACAGCAAGACACACAGGTGGGAGGACAGCAAGACACACAGATGGGAGGACAGCAAGACACACAGGTGGGAGGACAGCAAGACACACAGATGGGAGGACAGCAAGACACACAGGTGGGAGGACAGCAAGACACACAGGTGGGAGGACAGCAAGACACACAGGTGGGAGGACAGCAAGACACACAGGTGGGAGGATAGCGACACAAAGCAGTTCCCGACTTGCTCGCTGCAGGCCGGGGCCGTGCGCGATGCCGAAACGCCGTCATCAGCCCGAGCAGCCGCTGCTGGTGAACTGCGACGAGGTGGACGACTCCGAGCAGCTGGATTCAGACGAGGCGATCGGCAACACTGACAACAATGTAGACGCGAGTGACAACAGCGTCACTACCCCGCTGCTGAATGGAGCCGGCAGCGAGAGTGTGCATCTGTACTACAGCGGAAGCGCTGGCGGCGGCCGCGGCAGTCGGGACTCATTCAACGCCGCTCTGTTTCTATTCTTCTTCCTAGGCATCGGCTCGCTGCTGCCTTGGAATTTTTTCACAACCGCAAAAGGCTACTTTAACTTCAAGCTGAGAAATGTCAGCGCCGATAGCACCGAGGATGGCGGCGGTACAACTTACCTGCAATTGACGTTTGAGAACTACTTGGCCGTGTTCTCAAATCTGCCTAATATAGTCTTCACCCTGGCCAACGCTGCTGTTACCAAGCGGATTGGGCAGGCCACCCGCCTGCTGGCCGGCCTCTGTTTGATGATTGCCGTGTTTGCCGCCACCGCTGCGTTCGTCTGTGTTGACACCGACGACTGTGAGGCTGGGTTTTAGTATTATTATTATTAGTAATAGTAGTAGTAGCAGCAGTAGTTGTAGCAGTAGTAGATGTAGTAGTAGCAAGCAGCAGTAGTAGTAGCAGTAGTAGATGTAGTAGTAGCAAGCAGCAGTAGTAGTAGCAAGCAGTAGTAGTAGTAGCAAGCAGCAGTAGTAGTAGCAAGCAGCAGCAGTAGTAGCAAGCAGCAGTAGTAGTAGCAAGCAGCAGCAGTAGTAGCAAGCAGCAGTAGTAGTAGCAAGCAGCAGTAGTAGTAGCAAGCAGCAGTAGTAGTAGCAAGCAGCAGTAGTAGTAGCAAGCAGCAGTAGTAGTAGCAAGCAGCAGTAGTAGTAGCAAGCAGCAGTAGTAGTAGCAAGCAGCAGTAGTAGTAGCAAGCAGCAGTAGTAGTAGCAAGCAGCAGTAGTAGTAGCAAGCAGCAGCAGTAGTAGTAGCAAGCAGCAGTAGTAGTAGCAAGCAGCAGATGTAGTAGTAGCAAGCAGCAGTAGTAGTAGCAAGCAGCAGTAGTAGTTGTAGCAAGCAGCAGTAGTAGTAGCAAGCAGCAGATGTAGTAGTAGCAAGCATCAGTAGTAGTAGCAAGCATCAGTAGTAGTAGTAGCAAGCATCAGTAGTAGTAGTAGCAAGCAGCAGTAGTAGTAGCAAGCAGCAGTAGTAGTAGCAAGCAGCAGTAGAAGTAGCAAGCAGCAGTAGTAGTAGCAAGCAGCAGTAGTAGTAGTAGCAAGCAGCAGATGTAGTAGTAGCAAGCAGCAGTAGTAGTAGCAAGCAGCAGTAGTAGTTGTAGCAAGCAGCAGTAGTAGTAGCAAGCAGCAGTAGTAGTAGTAGCAAGCAGCAGTAGTAGTAGTAGCAATAGTAGTTGAAGTAGTAGCTTCGCACTATTAGTGATCTTAAAACGCTATGAGTCACTTTCAAATCGCTCATAAATTTCGGTTTCCTGTTAGTATCTACAAACACCGGTATATGTGGTTAAACCATGAAGTTCTCTTTATAAATGAGAGGTCATCATTCATCATTTTTTGATTTCCCATTTTACTTTTTTGCTGCCCACAGACCAAACCGCTTTCTTCTGGTGCACCATGGCCTCCGTGATGGCAGTAAACATCGGAGCCGCCCTCGTGCAGGGCTCGCTATTCGGTCTGGCTGCCATGTTTCCTCATAAATATGTTACCGCGCTGATGCAGGTGAGCTGACACTCCAGTGCCCCCCACTGACACTCCAGTGTCTCCCACTGACACTCCAGTGCCCCCCACTGACACTCCAGTGTTCCCCACTGACACTCCAGTGCCCCCCACTGACACTCCAGTGTCCCCCACTGACACTCCAGTGCCCCCCACTGACACTCCAGTGTCCCCACTGACACTCCAGTGCTCCTACTGACACTCCAGTGTCCCCCACTGACACTCCAGTGCCCCCACTGACACTCCAGTGCCCCCACTGACACTCCAGTGTCCCCCACTGACACTCCAGTGCCCCCACTGACACTCCAGTGTCCCCCACTGACACTCCAGTGCCCCCCACTGACACTCCAGTGTCCCCCACTGACACTCCAGTGCCCCCACTGACACTCCAGTGTCCCCCACTGACACTCCAGTGCCCCCCACTGACACTCCAGTGTCCCCCACTGACACTCCAGTGCCCCCCACTGACACTCCTGTTTCCCCCACTGACACTCCAGTGCCCCCACTGACACTCCAGTGCCCCCACTGACACTCCAGTGTTCCCCACTGACACTCCAGTGCCCCCCACTGACACTCCAGTGTCCCCCACTGACACTCCAGTGCCCCCCACTGACACTCCAGTGTCCCCAGTGACACTCCAGTGCTCCTACTGACACTCCAGTGCCCCCCACTGACACTCCAGTGTCCCTACTGACACTCCAGTGCCCCCACTGACACTCCAGTGCCCCCACTGACACTCCAGTGCCCCCCACTGACACTCCAGTGTCCCTACTGACACTCCAGTGCCCCCATTGACACTCCAGTGTCCCCCCCCACTCAGGTCACCCTACAAACCACCCGCAGGGCCAGGCCAGCGGTGGTGTCACAGCCGCCCTGGTGTACATAGCCAGCCTAAGCCTTGGCTCTGGCGCCCTATCAGCGGGCCTCGTGTACTTTGTATCAGCCACCTGTGTACTTCTACTGTGCCTGCTGGCCTACCTGGCGCTGCGTAGGCTGCCATTCGTTCGAGAGCAGGTGAACAGATCGCAAAGTGAGTGCGTCAATGAGTACAAAGCTCGATCCTAATTGTTTTTATCGATATCAAAATCGTTCTCACCATTCACCAGCCATAGAAAGCTATCTACGAGTATATACTCGCATTCTGAAATGTTTAGTAAATCTGTTCGCTTATTATTTGTCTTATACAGATAGACCAATTCGGCTCAGGACCATCAGGGCAACCAGGCCGACACGTAATTGCTGACTGCTAGTTTAACATTTGTTTCAGATTTTTCAACGTTGTTTTTCAGTAGCGATAACAAATCGTTTGCTAACTGCTCACCACTGTTGCATTCTTCTAATATTGTCGCGGCCCAGGGCCTCGTGAAAATCTAATCTTATCGAGTTTTTGTTGGCTAACATGCATTATTGTGGTTTATGCACTCGGCACTACTACTGCGTAAATGATTCAGTTCCAGATCCTCACTCTGGGTCGCTGTCGCCCTCCCGGATCCCTATCTGCTAGGCTGACACCCTCCCCGGATCCTCAGTTGCTAGGCCAACACCCCCGGATCCTCAGTTGCTAGGCCGATACCCCCGGATCCTCAGTTGCTAGGCCGACACTCGCCAAGATCCTCAGTTGCTAGGCCAACACCCCCGGATCCTCAGTTGCTAGGCCGACACCCCCGGATCCTCAGTTGCTAGGCCGACACTCGCCAAGATCCTCAGTTGCTAGGCCGACACTCGCCAAGATCCTCAGTTGCTAGGCCAACACCTGCCAAGATCCTCAGTTGCTAGGCCGACACCCCCAGATTCTCAGTTGCTAGGGCGACACCTGCCAAGATCCTCAGTTGCTAGGCCGACACCCGCCAAGATCCTCAGTTGCTAGGCTGACACCCGCCAAGATCCTCAGTTGCTAGGCTGACACCCGCCAAGATCCTCAGTTGCTAGGCCGACACCCACCAAGATCCTCAGTTGCTAGGCCAACACCCCCCGAGATCCTCAGTTGCTAGGCCAACACCCCAGGATCCTCAGTTGCTAGGCCGCCAACACCAGATCATAAAGCTGGGTCACTGCCATTCTCTCAATGGATGAGGAGAATGTCTTCAAGAATGCTTAAGAATGTCTCCAAACCCACATTGCACCGCAGGCATCTCCTACGACTCCAGCCTGCCATCTGCCGGTAGCAGCCTGTCACTGTCCGGCCAGCCGGCCACCTGGCGCCGGGCGCTGTCCGACTTGGCCTGGCCGGCCCTGTCCGTATTCATGGTGTTCGCGGTGTCGCTCAGCCTCTACCCGGCCCTGCTCAGCTCGGTCAGCTCAGTTGCCAGGCCTGACTCGCTCTATTTTGTCCCGCTGGCCTGCTTCCTGGCATTCAACGCTGCCGACCTGCTGGGCAGGTGTTTTGTCAGCTTCTCATTGCCCAGCTCAAATCGCCTGCTTGCCGGCCTGGCCCTGCTCAGGCTGGTCTTTGTTCCCCTATTCCTGGCCTGCAACTACCAGCCCAGGCGGCAGTGGGCGATCCCGCCAGCGTTCACTTCTGACGCCGCTCTGCCCATCCTTGTCAGCCTGTTCGGCCTTAGCAACGGTTACCTGGGCGCTCTGAGCATGACTCGAGGCGCCGCCGCAGCCGAGATTCAGAATGCCGAATTGTACGGCGCGTTGATGAGCTTCTTTCTGACCCTGGGACTGGGAACGGGATCTGCGGCTTCGTTTGTGTTCACCACGCTGCTGTGACTGGAGTACTGTGGCTGTGTCCTGTGGCGTGTTCTGAGTTATCTTTCCTTCAGTGCCGCAACCCCCATTCCTTCAGTGCCGCAACCCCCATTCCTTCAGTGCCGCAACCCCCATTCTTTCAGTGCCGCAACCCCCATTCCTTCAGTGCCGCAACCCCCATTCCTTCAGTGCCGCAACCCCCATTCTTTCAGTGCCGCAACCCCCATTCCTTCAGTGCCGCAACCCCCATTCCTTCAGTGCCGCAACCCCCATTCCTTCAGTGCCGCAACCCCCATTCCTTCAGTGCCGCAACCCCCATTCCTTCAGTGCCGCAACCCCCATTCCTTCAGTGCCGCAACCCCCATTCCTTCAGTGCCGCAACCCCCATTCTTTCAGTGCCGCAACCCCCATTCCTTCAGTGCCGCAACCCCCATTCCTTCAGTGCCGCAACCCCCATTCCTTCAGTGCCGCAACCCCCATTCCTTCAGTGCCGCAACCCCCATTCTTTCAGTGCCGCAACCCCCATTCCTTCAGTGCCGCAACCCCCATTCCTTCAGTGCCGCTAGTCCATCCAATTCTTTCAAAGCCGTAGTCGACATTCCTACGAGTCGCTACCTCTTGTTATCGCAAGTCAGGAACTCCAAAACAATACTATATTGTACTGCATGGCGGATTCACTATACTTCTGTTAGCTTCATATTTACGTGCAATGCATTGCGCTTAATTTTTCGGCATTATACTGTTTATTGAATTGCAGTACATTAGACCTCGGCTTGATTGACTATTAATTATTAACTAGATGTTTGAGGTAAAACTTTTTGTACTTGTATAGGGGCGCGAGTGTCGGTGGCGCCGGTGACTGTCGGTGGCGCCGGTGGCGCCCGTGACTGTCGGTGGCGCCGGTGTAAGTGTCGGTGGCGCCGGTATGAGTGTCAGTAGCGCCGGTATAAGTGTCGGTGGCTCCGGTATGAGTGTCAGTAGCGCCGGTATAAGTGTCGGTGGCTCCGGTATGAGTGTCGGTGGTTCCGGTATGAGTGTCAGCGGCTCCGGTATAAGTGTCGGTGGCTCCGGTATGAGTGTCGGTGGCTCCGGTATGAGTGTCAGTAGCGCCGGTATAAGTGTCGGTGGCTCCGGTATGAGTGTCATTAGCGCCGGTATAAGTGTCGGTGGCTCCGGTATGACTGTCGGCGGCTCCGGTATGAGTGTCGGTGGCTCCGGTATGAGTGTCGGTGGCTCCGGTATGAGTGTCGGTGGCTCCGGTATGAGTGTCATTAGCGCCGGTATGAGTGTCGGTGGCTCCGGTATGAGTGTCATTAGCACCGGTATAAGTGTCGGTGGCTCCGGTATGAGTGTCATTAGCGCCGGTATAAGTGTCGGTGGCTCCGGTATGAGTGTCATTAGCGCCGGTATGAGTGTCGGTGGCTCCGGTATGAGTGTCATTAGCGCCGGTATAAGTGTCGGTGGCTCCGGTATGACTGTCGGCGGCTCCGGTATAAGTGTCGGTAGTTCCGGTATGAGTGTCGGCGGCTCCGGTATGAGTGTCGGTGGCGTGGGTGTGAGTGTCGGTTGCGCTGGTATGAGTGTCGGTAGTTCCGGTATGAGTGTCGGTGGCGCGGGTATAAGTGTCGGTTGCGCTGGTATGAGTGTCGGTAGTTCCGGTATGAGTGTCGGTGGCGCGGGTGTAAGTGTCGGCTGTGCCGGTATGAGTCAATTGTGCCGTTATGTGTGTCGGTGGCGCCAGCTTCTGATTTCGACCTGTGCAGGTCTTTCTGTACGCTATGAGCCGCAGTAGTAGTACAGAATTATCACTGTTATGCATCATTATCTTCTGATTGGTGCCGATTATCTGCTTTCTTCCTAATCTGTTAATTGTGCTAACTTGACCTCAATTTTTTCACTAATAACTTGTAAAATTCAACTGCGAAATTATAGAGTGGATGCTAATGCTATTTTTTTAGTATCGCTTGCATTACCAATTCTATTTGATTTTGGGGCAAAACTTTATTGCTCAAGGTACTGTAGAGCAAACTTATAGCTTGGCCTTGAAATCAAGCTATTTTTTCTAAGCCTACCTGCTAGTCCTGCTAGCTTGCGTGCATACAGACTCTTTTCATAACCTCCTCCTCTTGCTTCATAGACAGGTTATTTTGATATGCAGTATTTTAGTTCTTGGTGGACGGCTTAATAAATATGTAAATTTCTTTAACTGCGATTGCTTTTACATTCGCTATGCTTGTATGTGATACGGTTTGCTATGTCAGGCTCTGCCAATATTAACTAATATGCCATCTATTATAGCTCAGTCATGTTACTAGTCGTTCCTGATTTGCGACTAATCTAAATAATATAATGTATGCTGTGTAACTTCAGCTTTACTTTTATTTTATACTGTCTTTTATCAGTCAAATAAGTCTCGTGTCTTTGTTTTCGCTTTTTGTTAAGCGGTTGAGTAACTATAGTGTGTCATTGGTGAATGTGACTGATCAGATTAAAGTGAGTGAGTGATTGGTGAATGCGGCTGATCAGAGTGATTGATTGGTGAATGCGGCTGATCAGAGTGAAGTGATTGGTGAATGCGGCTGATCAGAGTGAGTGATTGGTGAATGCGGCTGATCAGAGTGATTGATTGGTGAATGCGGCTGATCAGAGTGAGTGATTGGTGAATGTGGCTGATCAGAGTGAGTGATTGGTGAATGCGGCTGATCAGAGTGAGTGAGTGATTGGTGAATGCAGCTGATCAGAGTGAGTGATTGGTGAATGCAGCTGATCAGAGTGAGTGAGTGATTGGTGAATGCAGCTGATCAGAGTGAGTGAGTGATTGGTGAATGCAGCTGATCAGAGTGAGTGATTGGTGAATGCGGCTGATCAGAGTGAGTGAGTGATTGGTGAATGCAGCTGATCAGAGTGAGTGAGTGATTATGGAATGCAGCTGATCAGAGTGAGTGAGTGATTGGTGAATGCAGCTGATCAGAGTGAGTGATTGGTGAATGCGGCTGATCAGAGTGAGTGAGTGATTGGTGAATGCGGCTGATCAGAGTGAGTGAGTGATTGGTGAATGCAGCTGATCAGAGTGAGTGAGTGATTGGTGAATGCAGCTGATCAGAGTGAGTGATTGGTGAATGCAGCTGATCAGAGTGAGTGATTGGTGAATGCAGCTGATCAGAGTGAGTGAGTGATTGGTGAATGCAGCTGATCAGAGTGAGTGACCGCTAAAGAGTCATCAACTGTTGCAAGTTGGTGAATGAAATTGCTGCGGTTAAAAAATGAAGTCTTGCTAGAAGTTAGCAAAAGACTGCAGACAGAACCCAAGCTGAAACAGGCAAGCCGCTAATTAACTAATTAAGAGTCAGGTGTGAGTGCTTAGCTACCTCTCGTGGACCACTTGTCCGTCAGCGTGGCTTCATCAACTCGTCAGCAGCTGCAGAATTGACAGACCGGCAGCCCTGCGGCAACCCCAGTACAGACACGGTGTGACAGCGGCGCTTGATTCGTTCTCCTCGCCCCTCCCTTCCCCTGCTATAGCTCTTGGCTAAAACCAAGCCAGCAGTTTGTTTGCTTCGCCTCCCATTGTGGAGGGGGTTGGCTGACCATGGATTACTGGACAGCGCATCTGGATTGGAAGCTTGGCTGGCTTCTATTTAGATTGAACTTTTAATATGTACAGCAGTAGTCTACTACGAGCGTACTAACCAGTCTCTAATAATGTCAATGCTTTGTCCCCCGCCCCACCCTATCTTGTGACCTGTTATGGAAATCAATAATTTTGCTTCAAGGGTGACAAAATATAGCGCCTGCGGCGCCAAAAATGAGTATCTGCGACGCTAAAATGAGCGCTGACAACACTGATTCTAAGTTACGAATTATAGTTAAGTGTAAAATTTTCGGTGAAAAACACTTTTAAGTTCAATCTACAAGATTTAAGATTACAGTCTACGATGAAATCTACTTTGTCCATATGGTCGAGCCCCGCCTCCCAGTCAGTTTCCAGTTCCAGATGCTTCATCTAGTAGTCCACGGCTTGGCGAGAATTTCCCCGAGACGCTCCGTCTGTCCCAACTGTTCAACTATAGACTGGACTAAGGCTCTCTGTGTGTGTGCATTTTTGTTGCCATGACAACCGACCGACAGCTCTTGACGGGAGGGAGGCAGTGGGGTGGGGGGATTTGTGAGAAAAGAACAGGGGATAGGCGGGTCGGTGCAGGCGGGAGTCTAATATATAGCTCTGTCGGGAATTTGCTATTCTACTCGTAGTTGGGAAATCTGAAATTCTATCTTGATATCCGGGACTCAAATCTGATATGCTGCTGGTGTTTCTGCTGCTGCTGCTGCTGCTGCACCCTCCTCTGGTGTCTAACCAGATGACTGACGCGGAGCACCAAGGCATCGTTGAGCTGCACAATCGGCTGAGAAGGTCCGTGCTACCTGAGGCGGCCAACATGAACCAGCTGGTGAGGATGGTCTTGCAGCCCAGGCTGACTTGGGCTGCCCCTCGGCTGTTCTGTCCGTGTGGGCTGTCCCTCAGCTGTTCTGTCCGTGTGGGCTGTCCCTCAGCTGTTCTGTCCGTGTGGGCTGTCCCTCAGCTGTTCTGTCCGTGTGGGCTGTCCCTCAGCTGTTCTGTCCGTGTGGGCTGTCCCTCAGCTGTTCTGTCCGTGTGGGCTGTCCCCAGCTGTTCTGTCCGTGTGGGCTGTCCCTCAGCTGTTCTGTCCGTGTGGGCTGTCCCCCAGCTGTTCTGTCCGTGTGGGCTGTCCCTCAGCTGTTCTGTCCGTGTGGGCTGTCCCTCAGCTGTTCTGTCCGTGTGGGCTGTCCCTCAGCTGTTCTGTCCGTGTGGGCTGTCCCTCAGCTGTTCTGTCCGTGTGGGCTGTCCCTCAGCTGTTCTGTCCGTGGGCTGTCCCTCAGTGTGGTCTAGTAAGATTAAAATTTACTTCAGTTAGCACATGAATTGTTGCTGAGGAGTCTGCGCACCGTGTTGCGTGTAAATTTATCTTCGTCTATTTAACACACGCAACACCCCGAACCTAAAGAGTTAAACTTTATAACTTCTGAGCAGACCCGTGGATCGATTTCTTAGAATTTCTTTCCATGAAACCCCCTGCCGCAATTATAGCAGTGTAAAGAGAATGCGCGATTGAGTCAACACAAGTGAAAAGTTTTCTCTATTGGCTTCTGGCATTTGCAGAATGTGAAATCAAGTAACAGTCAGGTCGTTACAGCTGTACGCTAAATAAGTAAATGGAAAAATTGTGTAATGGGGCAGTTCTAAATGCAAAAAGAATGTTAATTTGTTGCCAGCTAATTGGATGGATGACTTTGACTTACGTAACTTACTTTAATTTTTAATATTTAATTTTTCATCTTTAAATTGAATTGTAAAATATCCCATTTTGCTACTTATCTTTAGGCTGCTAGTAGTATAAATAGAAAATAAAGTTGATGCGCAACAAATTTGCAGATCGCTTCCGCCACTCTGCGCAATCTGGCCCAGCAAGCCGCTGACACGTGCCGATTTGAGCACAACTACGGCGGAGACTACTCAGGCCTGGGCGAGAATCTCTACATGGGCGGCTCCAATGCCAGCCTGGCTGTCATGCTGTGGTTCATCGAGCGGGAGAACTACAGGCTGAGTGCCAGCGGAACCCTGTGCGGCCTGGAGTACGGCAATGGGCGGTATCCACAGTACGCGTCCAGCTGCGGGCACTACTATCAGGTAATATACTACTACTACTACTACTACTACTACTACTACTATTACTACTACTACTACTACTACTACTACTACTACTACTACTACTACTACTACTACTACTACTACTACTACTACTACTACTACTACTACTACTACTACTACTACTACTACTACTACTACTACTACTACTACTACTACTACTACTACTACTACTACTACTACTACTACTACTACTACTACTACTACTACTACTACTACTACTTCAGGTGGTGCAGGCGTCAGTGCGGGAAGTTGGCTGCGGCAAGAAAGCTTGTTCTGGAAGCTCACTAATCGTATGCGAATACAACTCAGGGTGAGAAGAAGTGCATGCTTACCCCGTATATGCGTTCCGCCGGTTGTCACTGGCTCAATTAGGTCAAACATTCCGCCTGCAGCTCCGGCTCGCCGCCCTACACAGCCGGTCCGTCCTGCAGCGGCTGCAGCAGCGCCCGGCCCCGCTGTCTAGACGGCCTCTGCGTCCCAGTTGGCACCAGCGGCTCCAGTGAGTGCTCAGGCCAATTCTGTGTGCACCTGTAGGCAATATCTGTATGCTTTTAAGTGCCATCTCTTGTGATTTCTGATTGCAGCCTGCTCCCTGGCCTGCAAAAGCTGCACTAAACTTGTCGGTAATGCCACCGGATCGTGCGACTGCTCCGGTAAGATGCGCTAACTCTAGCTCAATAACCCAGCAGCAACTAACTAAAGAAAGCAACATTGTGCTAAGCATTGTGTTATTCACACACCGTATTCCCAGGCTCCTATGTCCCATGCACAAAATGCGACTCGGACGCCACGCAGTGCTTAAACAACGGCACGGATGTCGGAGCCAGCCTGACGAACTGCTCATGCGTCTGCCCAGCTGACTTCTACGGCGATCGATGCCAGTGTGAGATTTGCTGTTGCTATGGGGGGAGCCAGCCTACCCGGGTTCAATTTCATTCTCATCATTCTCATCACATCATCACGCCCGTGCATGATAGCCAACCCCAAGCACGGAGTGTGTACATGCCTTAATATGAGAAAGTCAGGGAGGCCCGCTGTATGCATATTCTGAGGCAGCGTGTGCCTGCGTGTGGATGCCCAGGGGTCAGCGGAATAGGCATGACTGCTGCTTGAAATCGATTTTTAAAGTCTCTAAATAGGATACTTGAATCAATATTTACATTGTAATTGTACAAGAGATACGCTCGTATGGCGCGAGAATGGGGTGGTGGGTTTTCTACGGTAATTAGAATGGGGTGGAGTGCTGGGGGCCTGGGCTAGACAGACTCAGTTAACAGCCAATCAGAAGCCAGAGAAAGAAGGGTAGAGATAGACAAGAGGGAGTGAGGTGGATTGTCACTGCAGTTGGTCGTTCAATAGATAGGGGTTGACCATAATTTATTAAGTGTACATACGAATCGATAGAAACCGACGAGATGTTCATATTCTAGCAACGTACAGTGGTTGCGTCGGTCGTCTGTTCTGTTCCGCAGACAACCGAGCCCAGTTCGCCTCAGCCCTGCAGCTGCGTTTCGGCGGTGAACTGCGCAGCCGCTCCTATTTTCCTGTACCGAAGAGCTTCGTGAGTTGGAATGGGAGATAGAGATCTTTCAATGATTTTAGTCCGAACTTTTCTCACCGAAGAGTGATAAACCATCAGAAACTCTAGCTGAATTAACCATCAGAAACTCTAGCTGAATAAACCAACAGAAACTCTAGCTGAATAAACCATCAGAAACTCTAGCTGAATAAACCAACAGAAACTCTAGCTGAATAAACCATCAGAAACTCTAGCTGAATTAACCATCAGAAACTCTAGCTGAATAAACCAACAGAAACTCTAGCTGAATAAACCATCAGAAACTCTAGCTGAATAAACCATCAGAAACTCTAGCTGAATAAACCATCAGAAACTCTAGCTGAATAAACCAACAGAAACTCTAGCTGAATAAACCATCAGTAACTCTAGCTGAATAAACCATCAGAAACTCTAGCTGAATAAACCAACAGAAACTCTAGCTGAATAAACCATCAGAAACTCTAGCTGAATTAACCATCAGAAACTCTAGCTGAATAAACCAACAGAAACTCTAGCTGAATAAACCATCAGAAACTCTAGCTGACTAGCTGAATAAACCATCAGAAACTCTAGCTGAATAAACCAACAGAAACTCTAGCCTAGCTGACCCTTTCCAACAGTGGCCCAGCCTCTGGCGCGCCCTGGAGCCCCCGCTACTGACGGCCATCGCCGACTTTTGTCGCTGGAACTTTGCCACCTGCTGCCCGTCGGCCAGCGTCTCCAACAGCAGCGACGGTGGCAGCGGAGGCAACGCCAGCATCCTGGCAAGCAGCGACCTCCGCCTGGCCGCCAGCGGCATGAACGTCTCGGCCACTGGCGAGCTGACGGTCAGCTTGGTGGCGCCCGATTCTGCCACGACCGTCTTCTGCGGCAACGGCAGCGAAGGCAGCGCCAGAGGCTTCGCCAAATTCCTCAGTTCCCCAGCACTTATCGCCAATTTGACTGCTAAGCGCGAGTCCGCGTTAGCCGCGGTCACCTTCGCTTGCTGCGGTGTGAATTTGACTCAAATCAGCAACGGCCTTGACCAGTCTGTGTACTGGCCAGAGGGGCAGGGCGCCGGCGGGGGTGGCGGAGGTGCAGGCGTCGGCGGCAGCGGCAGCGGCGGCAGCGGCGCGTCATCTGGCGAGCGGTTGAACAGCGTCGGAGCGGCCCTGCTGGCCGTCGTCTGTGTCGGGACAATTGCTGCGGTGACCGCCGCGGTGGGCCTCCGTCTGGTGAAGGGTCCCGCCGATGCAGCAAAAATCAGGCGAGTATGGATCCCGCTCTGGCTACTTAAAGTAGCGTAGACTGTATACGGGTGAATGTACATATAACTGACTGGCGGCTGAATGTACACATAACTGACTGGCGGGTGAATTTACGCATAGCTGACTGGCGGCTGAATGTACATATAACTGACTGGCGGCTGAATCTACATATTACTGACTGGCGTGTGAATGTACACATAACTGACTGGCGGCTGAATGTACATATAACTGACTGGCGGGTGAATTTACGCATAGCTGACTGGCGGGTGAATGTACGGTTGTACGCATAACTGACTGGCGGCTGAATGTACACATAACTGACTGGCGGGTGAATTTACGCATAGCTGACTGGCGGGTGAATGTACGGTTGTACGCATAACTGACTGGCGGCTGAATGTACACATAACTGACTGGCGGTGAATTTACGCATAGCTGACTGGCGGCTGAATGTACATATACATATGTTACTGACTGACTGACTGACTGACACTCTTGTCTTGCGTGTCTGCAACTAGCGGCCTTTAGCCCAAAAAATGTACTTTAGCCCAAAAATGTACTTTAGCCCAAAAAATGTACTTTAGCCCAAAAAATGTACTTTAGCTGTCTGCCTGTGGAATATAAAGCTTGTAGCTATTTATAATTTGCAGCTCGCAAGCAATCAGCGAACCAGGGCGACCGAGTGGAGCCCTGCAGACTTCAATATCGAACGAGCGGACTGTAACTGGATCAGCGAGTCATCTTGGTGGCAACCGGGAGGAGCTGGTGGAGAGACTGTAACGCTAGAGCTCAAATTATTTATTTGCACATGTTTAAACATGATGCATTCCGAACTATTCGACCAAGCTTATAAGTTTCTGCTATAGTATATTCGCATATGACCATACATTTGTTTTCCTTTAAAGAATTTTCTATTCATCTTATATGCGTAAATGTATATACACCCGGTAATATTTCTTATTTCAACAACTGACCGTGAAAATGTTATGCATCGGATTAATAAAGTACAATACAACACACTGACTGTTGAGTTTCCCGGGAAATTTTTTAAACTTGGAAATTTGCTATAACTCAAAGTACTCTGTGTCACTTTTCCCTCCGTTACTTTCACCACGATGTACAGAGAAAACCACGTAGGGGACCAGGTACCTGCTGATAAGTGACAGATTTGCCGTTCCAACATGAGTACAAACTACTGCTTCATCTGAGCCGCAATCTGCCTAATTTCCAAGCGTCACAGCTTTCAATTAAAGCCACAGCCTAACAGACACCCAGTTCACAGTCCATTCTGCTATCCTCAGTGGGTCATAAAGCTATCCTCCGTGGGTCATAGAGCTATCCTCCATGGGTCATAGAGCTATCCTCCGTGGGTCATAGAGCTATCCTCCGTGGGTCATAGAGCTATCCTCCGTGGGTCATAGAGCTATCCTCCGTGGGTCATAGAGCTATCCTCCATGGGTCATAGAGCTATCCTCCGTGGGTCATAGAGCTATCCTCCATGGGTCATAGAGCTATCCTCCATGGGTCATAGTGCTATCCTCCGTGGGTCATAGAGCTATCCTCCATGGGTCATAGAGCTATCCTCCATGGGTCATAGAGCTATCCTCCATGGGTCATAGAGCTATCCTCCGTGGGTCATAGAGCTATCCTCCGTGGGTCATAGAGCTATCCTCCGTGGGTCATAGAGCTATCCTCCATGGGTCATAGAGCTATCCTCCATGGGTCATAGAGCTATCCTCCGTGGGTCATAGAGCTATCCTCCATGGGTCATAGAGCTATCCTCCATGGGTCATAGAGCTATCCTCCGTGGGTCATAGAGCTATCCTCCGTGGGTCATAGAGCTATCCTCCGTGGGTCATAGAGCTAGCCTCAGTAGGTCATTCGGTATCATTTAATATTATCCAGGCAAATCAAGTCTGATTTCCCCGATTAAAAGTACTAAAACAAGATAGAAAAACACTGGTGCAGTTTTTGGTTTAGCAAGTTGCAGTCATTGCACTGCAGGATTATTATTTAACTAATACGAAGAAATAATTAAAAAACAACGAATTGCATTATACATTAGACATTTAAAAAGCCAGACGGACACTTAACTACAAGTAACTAGTTAGATTTTACAATATTTTTTAAAGTTCTTAAAACTGCAGCAATCGCTGTAGAAGACCTATTAAATTAACATCTTCATCCTGTTTTACCGACTCCAGACTGCCTCAGGGCTCGAAATTAAGTACTTAGCACTGAAGATTGCAGAATAACTTGAAAAACCAAATCCAGTGCGTGTGCATAGCGAGCAAGAGAGAAAAAGGTCACCCTAGGTCCCAGCCACGAGCCAGGCCGATAAACAGTTTAGCTTTCCTCTTGCCCGTGTGTGTCTGACTTTGACCTCTCTCCTTACTGCGCTCTCATTGGCTGAGCCAGATTGGGCCTGGCCCCAAGGCCGAGTTTCGTCCTTTGATCTCTCTCCTTACTGCTCTCTCATTGGCTGAGCCAGATTGCGCCTGGCCCCAAGGTCGAGTTTCGTCCTTTGATCTCTCTCCTTACTGCTCTCTCATTGACTGAGCCAGATTGGGCCTCCGCCTCCTAAGCTGAGTTTAATCTATCTTGCGTTCACTTGTGCACATCGAGTTAACTGCTTGTTCTTTCTTAAACCCATATGCTCCTGAGGCCGCAAACCCTGAGAAAGGAAAGGAAATTTTAGCTGACACATTAAATATTGGTAACAATGCGCAGACAACTACTTATAAAAGAGTAGACGCTATGCTTTTTTAAAAACTTTAATTGCGAGCGACATATCTAGCAATTCCAGTATCTGTGCTATTAAGCAATAAAAACTGTTATTTAAAAAAAATTATAACCCCACTTAAAAACATTTGAAGCTAGTTTGTCTTTGATAACTTTTTCAATGATAAATTTTAAAAAATTAGTTTACTAGCTATTTAAACAGCTGACGCTATTTCTTCATCTAGATTAGCTCGTATATCAGTTATACCATTAATCAGCATTGGCTTCGCCTTCCGTTTTGCTGTCTGCCGCGGCGGCGGTGGCGATGGCGGCCCCGGTGTCGGTCTTGGCCGCTGTGCCGTCTCCGTTCTCGGAGGCCTTGCCAGCGGCAGAGGCGGCGGCCGTCTCGCCCCGGCTGTCCCGCTTCTGCCGCTTGTGCGACCTCGAGTCGCGCCTGCCGTCGCCGGCCTCGTCTTCGCTGTCGCTGAGCTCGTTGTCGCCGGAGACGCGCTTGTCTGAGGAGCGGATGCTCACCCGCTGCTCGTCCCGCTTGCCGCGGTCCTGCTCCGCCTCCTCCTGGGCGACGTCCTCGTCAACCGCCATGCCGTCTTCGGGATGTCTGGCGGCGTTGGGGAATGGAAACTACTGATTGCAAATGCTCAACTTGCTACTTATTAGTAGCAATATGAAATTATTCAAAGTAAAATTTAAAATATCAATAGGATTTTAGTGCAACAAATCTCATACTTGCTACTCGTTAGTAGCAATATGCAACTCTAAAGTAAAAACAGGAGAAATCAACCACAGGGATAACCACCCTGGGATTCCTTTCACTATAACCCCATATGGAATTCTACTGATGGGGATTCCAATGGCTGGGATTTTATGGCAGGGGATTCTACTTAATTCACAGTGTATATCAAATCAAGAGTTTATCTTCTTTATGCACCCCCATCCCAAATTAAAAAGCCATTAGCAAAGAACCGCAGGCAGCGCCAGACACGCACCCTGCATCTGCACCCCAGGCGAGTTCGGCAGCATTCGCAGATTCTCCAGCAGCCGAGTTTTGATCTTCTCCAGGTACTCGGGCGTGTTCTGGTTGGACATGTTCGACGGCTGGATGTGCAGCTTGAAGTCCGGCCCGAAGTACTCAAAGTAGTCATTGTAGGGTAGCTCGTTCGGAATCTCCTGGCCCAGGGCGATGGCCGTCTCGTAGGTCCAGCAGCGGGCCACGTTTCTAGGAATTGGGAATGATTTTGGGATCAGTTGGTCACGTTTCTAGGAATTGGGGGCGATTTTGGGATCAGCTGGTGACGTTTCTAAGAATTGGAGGGATTTTGGGATCAGCTGGTCACGTTTCTAGGAATTGGGGAAGATTTTGGAATCAGCTGGTCACGTTTCTAGGAATTGGGGAAGATTTTGGGATCAGCTGGTGACGTTTCTAGGAATTGGGGGCAATTTTGGGATCAGCTGGTGACGGCAACCAGCGTCCCATATTAATCATCAAGAAGCATTCCAGATTCCCAGATGAGGCACCCTCATGAAACACCCAGAATCCCAGATTAAGGATGCAGAATAGCAGATGAAGCACCCAGAATCCTAAATAAGCACCCAGAATCCTAGATAAGCCCCCCCAGCATCCCAGATGAGGCTCCAGCATCCCAGATGAGGCACCCAGCATCCCAGATGAGGCAACCAGCTCACCTGATGGTGTAGCCGCCGCCACCCAGCAACAGCAGGGGGGTGTCGAACTTCTTCATGAACTGGACGCAGCGGCCGTGGCCCTTCAGCGACAGGTTGAAGCAGCCAAGGCGGTCCCCAGCCAGAGAGTCGGCACCGCACTGCAGAACGGTGGCGGAGGGCCTGTAGTGCTCCATGACCTTGGTGATGACGGGGGCAAAGATCTGCTCAAATGCCTCATCGTCAATGCCGTCCCTCAGCGGAAAGTTCACAGCGTAGTGCTTGCCCCGGCCGGCCCCGATGTCCTTGAGGTCGCCGGTGCCGGGAAAGTACTCGCCGTACTTGTGAAACGAGACGGTCATGACGCGGTCGGTGGTGTAGAAGGCCTCCTCGACGCCGTCTCCGTGGTGGATGTCGATGTCGACGTACAGAACCCGCTGGTGGTACTTGAGCAGCTCCAGGATTGCCAGCACGATGTCGTTGACGTAGCAGAAGCCGGACGCCTCGGACTTCTTGGCGTGGTGAAGGCCGCCGCCCCAGTTGATGGCGATGTCGGTGGCGCCCTTGTTCAGCTTGACGGCGCCGGCGATGGAGCCGCCCGTGCTGAGCTGGCAGAACTCGTACAGGCCGTCGAACACGGGGCAGTCCTCGCCGACGTTGAAACGCTGCATCTGCTTGTTGAACTCGTGCATGTTGTCCGGCCGGATGGAGCGCAGGAACTTGATGTAGTCGTCGCTATGGAAACGCGTCATCTCTTCGGCTGTGGCCTTGTGCGGCCGGTAGATCTCCATCTTGCGGTACAGGCCGTAGTTGAGCAGCAGGTTGTGCGTCATCCTGATGCGGTGCGGCTTCATGGGGTGGCCCTGGCCATAGTAGTAGTTGCCGATGTCGCCTGGGCAAGTTGGTGGAAGCCGATATATGCTATATTATATCTTTATACAAAATACAAATGGGGTTAATAGGGTGACTAGGGTCGGGGAAAATTATAGAGATCAGAGCATATTGGTTGACACAGGGTTTGCCTTTTGTGAGTGTGACTGTGAATGCTAAAAACACTCAATAACTATTATTTTATACTATGTGATTATTGTTTTGTAAGCTTTATATTCACATAATAGATTATAACAGTAATAAAATATACATGTGCATATTTTCCTCTTCTATTAGTTTTATATTTTCATAGCAAAGCTTTTCAAAAGTTCTGACTGATTTTCAAATAGAGAATTAAATTTTATCATTGTCACTAACTAACTTTATAGCATAATTCTTTAGCTTCCCCTGCTTTATTATTTTAGCCTATGCCCTCCAAACAGTTAAATTGTGCCACAATGTCAATTGGACCATGTACCAATTCTTAATAATAAATAAAATTTTAATAGCAACAGCAAGAAATGCTTATGTTAGCATAGAAGCCCTGGAATACTTGCAGGCCTTAAGTGCTAATGATATTTTTTTAGCAACAAAGCAAAGTATTTATAGACTTTAACAATAATAAGTAAACCTTTGGCAGAACTATTTTTGTTAGATTTTTTTAGCTTTATATATGCTAAGCATTAAGAAACTTTTTTTCCTATTACTATGTATGACTATAAGTTCATGCATGTATATAATTTTCATGGCTCTTAATAACTCAACTTGGTTCTATTAAATATTCTAGATATGTAAAAAATATCATACAAGACTTAGGCCTAAAAGTAATGATATAGGCCTAATAGAACCTTGGAAAATTAGGCTACCCTTGGAATTTTTTTCTGAACTCTCAGCACAGCATATGCTTGGCAATTTTTAGAATTTATTCCAATGAGGTCTTGTGCACTAAGAAAAATCAATACTTTTGCTTGCATTGAAAAATCCTATGCACTTCAGACTTGTAGGCCTATGCTATGAGTCTGAGTATGACCAGGCCTAGGGCTGGGCATACATGTAGTAGTCAGATATGTTATATGTATAGAAATATATGTTTAATGTTAGTATTATTAGAATTTATAACATTCCCTTTCTTACAAGCATACTTAGACTTACCATCGTAATAATAGCAAACTCTTTTCTTGGTTCCAGTCAAAGAGCTGGTCATTCTGAGATTAAGATTCTGGTAATAATGTTGAACGAAACAATATTACAGAAATTTGGCCCTGATAATTTAACTTCAGTGGTATAATAAGAGATGGTGATTCAGAAAAAGTCAATTAGTCAGCATCAGCAGAGCAAAACTCAAAAGCAAAGCTAAATTAACAACTGCAACTCGTTTGATCTTTGTTCGCTAGATAAATAGTAAATAAAAAATAGCGGCTGGGAAAAGTGTACTCGTAATTTAGTTCATGTTTCTTTTAAAATATTGTCACTGACGAGAACTTTTCATTCAACATGCACCAGATTAAAGAAAAGATCGGTAGTCAGAAGATTCATATATGCCTGAATCGGCTGAGGCCTCTGTTATAACTTTAAATGTATAAGGCAAGGACGACTAGTTGTTCTTGGGAATGTGCACATATAGGTACAATGTATGTTTTAAATGCATGTGTACATAAAATTCTATGGTTTTTGACGCATTAATCAATGGTTTTATATTCACTCTTAAAAAGGGAGGAATGTGTGAATATAAATCACGGATCGGAGTTTTTCATATTGTGCCAAAAAAAATGAAAGTTTCTACCTCGTGCATGACCGTAATATTCGCGGTGCGAAGGGAGTCCATAAGAATTGCCCGCAGACAAATTGCCCGCCGTGATTTGCCCGGTCTTCAATTCCTGCTGCTGCTGAGCCTCCAAAGCGGCTTCCGCTCGGACAGGTCCACTACCGAGCAGGTTGCCACCATCCGCTCTGTCATCGAGGCCTGCAAGACCCGCCAGCGCTCCGTGTCAATTATCTTCGCCGACTTTCGCAAGGCGTTTGACTCGGTGTCCAGGCCTGCGATCGCGTGGCTTCTATCTCATTATGGCGTACCTGCTGCGCTGCTGAGCGCGGTGATAGACCTCTACCGCAACTCCAGGGCTTTGTCATGTCGAGCGACGGCCCCACAGAAGAGTTCGGCACCAGCTCAGGCGTCCTTCATGGCGACGCGCTGGCTCTTCTGCTCTTCCTCGTAGTTGTGGACTACGTGCTTCGTCGGTCCCTCCGCGAGGATGACAGCTACTTCTTGCTGGTCCCACGCCGAAGCTCCAGACACCCTGCTGTTTCGCTTCTCGCTCTCGCGTATGCTGACAACATCGCTCTGCTCTGCCGCGATCCAGCTGCTGCCCAGCGCGCTCTCACAAGGCTTTGCAATGAGGGTGCCCGTGTTGGGCTGCGGCGATTGTCTCCGACAGGAGGAACCAGGCCTGGCGCGCCGCGCACTTCCTCAGGAACATTTTCATTCAGCTGCCAGAGAGGACCTGAAGGTGCGCCTGTTCCTCGCGGCCTTCTGTACGGCATGGAGGCTGTGCCGCTGACCGAGACGCGAGAGCGGGCCTTGGACGCGCTTTACCGATCGCTGCTGCGCTACGCGCTGGGCGTGCACTACCCGGAGCGCCTACCGACCAACGCTCTGATGGCCCACGCCGGAGCTCCGCCCCTGAGCGCTACCCTGCGCCGGCGCCGCCAGATGCTCCAGACCCTGGGTCGCGGTGCGCCCGTCCCTCTGGCCCTGGCCATGCTGCACCGGCCGACCGAGCAATTGCGCCACGGCCAGGCCCGCACTGCCACTCTAACGGACTGCCTCATCGCTGACTTGCAGGCGCTTAAGCTGACCCCTCAGGCTGCTGCTGCCTGCCCCTCCCGCCTGTTCTGCGAGCGCGTGCGCGCGAGGCGCCTCCCCACTGCGTCTTAATATATGTAATGACCATACTGCATACATATGTATATTCCGCGCAAAGCCAGGCCGAGTAGCCCGAGTAGTTGCAGACTAATTAAAAATGTATTTTTGGTAGACATAAATGTATTGGTTACTGATCAGATTTAATTATTAATTAAACTCAATTCATGTACATGTACATGTAAATGTTATATTTAATCGCATAAAAATATACATGCACCTGAGATGCTGCACATGCAATAAATCATCAACATCCAGGATGTAAATGTACATGTAAATTTAGACTGCATGCATATACGCATGTACATGCATGTATAAGATATTCTATGGGTTTGAGGTCGGTATGTGATTAAATCCTGAGAGCCATTTAAACTACTTTAATTTTGCGGGATGTATTCAGATAAATCCCGGAGCCATACCTATGTCTATGGCTCATGTCTATGGTTGAAGTTCGGGATGGGTGTGTGGGGGCGAAGCCCCTGCTGGGAGTGTGGGGGATTTTTACCATAGACAAAATTTCATCAAGAAATTTCTCGAGTCACGAAGGAAGAGAAGAGAGAAGCTGCTCGCTTATTTAGATACATACAATAATTCTTGTAATATGTCCGGGAAAGTGATCGATTAAATCCGGCAAAATAAAATCTATGTCAATAACCTCCCTGAAAGTGAGCTTTAAAGTGGTTTAAGATTATGATTGTGGCTTTTTATGAATCTGTCATGAACATAAACAAGAATCGCCTGATACGAGGAGATAAGCCATAGACAGTATTTTGTATGTAATCCGCGGCATGTGCGACCTGAATAAAACGCCGTATCTCCGCCGGAGATAATGAGTTATCTCCGCTATCCATCTCTATCCATCTCGGTTGGTTTGTCTATGGTAGCTGAGTTACGCTAAACAGATTATCACCGCTCATTTAACACTGGGGGAATAGACGAGGCGCACAGGCAAATGGATTACATAACAATTAAACAGTTTATAATTAAACAATCAAAAGTATAATTTTTAATCTACAGCTACAGCCTGCAAGCATGCATGCAGTGATGCAAGGTCTATTTTTTCCGTCAATTCCGTCAGTGCATCACGATCAGGTGTTATAATTGTTGAGTTCTCATTAGTTTTAGCCATTAAATGTATGATTCAATATTATTTTGCATGGCCGTATACGAGTATTTAATGCACGTGTAATTTTTTAATACAAACTTAATTGCAGCAGGTTCGAACGCACGACGACAATTTTAGTATGGCATGGCAACACGCACGTTGCAACTCGAGCATATTATCGGAATGACGTACTGCACGTTGGACTGACTTATTAAGCCCTCTTATTGTAGAAGTGTATATATTTCGACTGAAAATATATCCAACAAAATAGCATAAACTAACCGTAGAAATTCAACAATTCACACAAGTTCACAATATGGCTTTGAGATATTTTATGCTTCTTTCATTGCTACCTTTATTCGTAGCGCTCTGCTGCTCTCAAGAGGTTCCCAACATCACTGCCGTCACTTCTGAGCAGCAAGTCACTCGCTTGCCCTTGATTAAGGAAACTACTCCCGTACCTGAAGAGATTCAAACTACGGATCCGAAGAACGTGGAAACTACTATTCCGGAGACGGAAACTACTCCAATTCCGGAGACGGAAACTACTCCAATTTCGGAGACGGAAACTACTCCAATTTCGGAGACGGAAACTACTCCAATTCCGGAGACGGAAACTACTCCAATTCCGGAGACGGAAACTACTCCAATTTCGGAGACGGAAACTACTCCAATTCCGGAGACGGAAACTACTCCAATTTCGGAGACGGAAACTACTCCAATTTCGGAGACGGAAACTACTCCAATTCCGGAGACGGAAACTACTCCAATTCCGGAGACGGAAACTACTCCAATTTCGGAGACGGAAACTACTCCAATTCCGGAGACGGAAACTACTCCAATTTCGGAGACGGAAACTACTCCAATTTCGGAGACGGAAACTACTCCAATTTCGGAGACGGAAACTACTCCAATTCCGGAGACGGAAACTACTATTCCTGAGACCGAAACTACGCCAGCTCCCATAGGTGAGACAACTTCCGACGTGGATGTAGTTGCTGAAATAACCTACAATCTCGACAATATCCTTGAACCAATAGATTTGGATGAAGAGCCGCTGCCCACGGAGGAGCCCGAGATCCCGGATGAGCCCGAGATCCCGGAGGAGCCAAATGTTGACATTGACAACTGGCCCGAAATACATGTAGACTGCGGCCTGAAGAAATGCCCAATTGCGTACAAGCCGGTCTGCTGCAACGGCATCACGGAGTGGAACTTGTGCCTGGCCAATTGCTTTTGGGACGACAACTGCCCGAACCCCATTCCTGGGGAGTGCAGCCCAGTACTGGACTAAAACTATATGGTCATATTTAATTTTTAAGCTACATGTATTTTCATTTATTCGAGACTCGAGAGTTTTAAGTTTTTTATCTCAACAATATAATTTTCCAATGATTTTCGATCCTTTCTACTTAGTGAAAATTCACGAGTAGCAGAGCAAGAAAATGTTATGCGCGTTGTGCTAAAAATTAAAACATTTATTTCTTGCATCTTAGTAAAATTCAAATTTTAAATTTAATGGCCTGAGTATGACTCTTGAGGGCGGAAGTCAATTCAAGTCATCAAAAGTGGTCTCTGGTGTGCTCGTAAACTTTTCCTACAGTTTTCTATGGGTTCTACTCGTATTATTTTATTTATACTTTATCAAGTTGCTGTTTACTCGTTTTTATTCATGTAAGTAGGCCTTTAAATCAAAGATATCATGTGGTTTGAGAATTTTCATAAACCCACTGACTCTAAAATTCCAAGCATAAAAACTTTGTGTATGATTACTTCAAATAGCTGTGTAACTTGTGTTTTCTGGTTTTCTCTAACCGTTGAATTTCCAAAGGTAGCCCTTAAAAGGGCCGTTTTACATTTCAGTTAAGTTTGTTGCCAAACAAACCTAAAAGTTATTCTCATGAAAAAACGCCGTTATAGTAGATAGTTTGAGAACTAAAAAACTATGTAAGAACAGTTACGCCAATAATTATATCGATTATTGATTTAGGAAATCGAGTTGAGTTACTTCTTAATCGGAAATAGCATGGCATAAAACACGAACTTGTGAACATCAGTGGCGTAGCCAGGATTTCCTTCTGGGGGGGGGGGAGCCGGAGGGGGGTCACAGTCAGTCACAGGCTCACAGCGGCAACCGGGGGCAGGGGGTGCTAGGCCTGAAAATATGGCCTGGATCAGCCGGCTGGGGGGTCATGACCCCCATGACCCCCCCTTGGCTACGCCCCTGGTGAACATCGTTGCTAAACCATTGTAACAGAAACGGAAGATGGCTGGACACAACACTAGATGGCTGGAATTCCTGGAACAAAAGTGTAAATTTCTATATATGGCAGTGTATTAAAATGCCTAAAAATAAAAACTAGTAAGTGCGTCGCTTCAGTTGCAAAAACGCTGTCCGTAAGAAATGTTTTAAGCATTAAGACTAAAGTGTATGAGTCTGCGCTATTAGGCCCCTATACAGTTAACAGATTTACATATTTCACTGGCAAGTGGCAATGTCGAGCTAGAATCTGTGGTTATTTCGAATATTGGGGCAAATGGGCAAAATTGACGCTTCTTCCGCGAAGCGTAGAGAAAAATTTAACTAATCGATAATTTCGTTTGCTTGTTTCAGCCAATGAGAGGGCAGCGAGGAAAACTGGGCTTATATATCCCACTTACCCTCCATGGAATGTTCTACATCAATTCTCACCTCTACCATTGAGTCTGCCAATTCTATTCTGAAAGTCATCATCCAACATGTCTGGTCGTGGCAAAGGCGGCAAGGGCCTCGGAAAGGGTGGCGCCAAGCGTCACAGGAAAGTTCTGCGTGACAACATCCAGGGTATCACCAAGCCGGCCATCCGCCGTCTGGCTCGCCGTGGCGGTGTCAAGCGCATTAGCGGCCTCATCTATGAGGAAACCCGCGCTGTTCTCAAGGTGTTCCTTGAGAATGTCATCCGGGACGCCGTGACGTACACCGAGCACGCCAAGAGGAAGACCGTGACCGCCATGGACGTCGTCTACGCTCTGAAACGCCAGGGCCGCACTCTGTACGGCTTCGGCGGTTAAGCAAAGTCTGCGTTCCCATGCGAAAGTGGTTTTCTACTTCTAGATCAGATAGTTCTACGAGCTTGTGCGCTGTTAATGGGTTGATAGCTCTACCTATCTATTTCTTTTCATGAACGTTAAAACGGCCCTTTTCAGGGCCACCACATCTAAACGATGCCACGTAGTCCCATGGCTATATTACGTATACGCATGTTGTATCAAGCTGAGCCGGCAAATGTCATAGTAGGCAAATGACTAGGTCCTATTTATAGTTATATAATCATATAACTCGTTCCTAACGACCTAAGATTGATTTAGGGCTTGTTCAATGCGGCCCATGATCAAAACGGCCCTTTTAGCGACAGCCATCAAATTCTGCTCTTACAAATTAATGGCTACGCTTAGATATTATTATTTAACATTCCATCAAGCATTTCACTAATATTTACGATAAAAATATCAATTACCTTTTAATTTGCCATCTCTAAAATTTAGCTTTTAGCAAATTCGGGGCGGGAATGTAGCGCCCTCGCCCCTCACTAAAATCATCCGATGTCGTACATACACATTCGTACATCTACAAATTTATTTTCATTTTAGTTTTAATCATTAGCATGATTAAACTGTGCGACTGATTTATGTCAGTTATTTTTATGTGCAGATAAAAAAATTAAAGAAAAATATCAATTAAAACAAAAATAACGGAATAATTGGCGGGACTCGCTGCTGGCATATCATTTATTCTGCCTTTATTAGGAAATTAGAAAGTTTCTGTTTTCACAGACATTGCGAGGCTGCCTTTGAAAATTAAAGGCATGGCAAAACCGCGACATCCTTGATATAATTAAGTGCCAGAGTGAGCGACAGCTATCTGCCAATTCCTTTGGCGCTGCGAAATCCTGCGGCCGCTCCAGCCTGACCGGCTTCTCCATCTTGACCAGCTGTGCCTCCGCGGCCTCCCCTGGCCCGGCCTGCGCCTCGGCCTCCGGCACCTCCGCGACCTCCGGCAGCTCCGTCTTGGCCATCCTCTCCGTCTTGTCCACCGCCGCCGCCTCCGCGACCTCCCCTGGCCCCGCCTCGGCCTCCGCCACCTCCGCGACCTCCGGCAGCTCCGTCTTGGCCATCCTCTCCGTCTTGTCCACCGCCGCCGCCTCCGCGACCTCCCCTGGCCCCGCCTGCGCCTCGGCCTCCGGCACCTCCGCGCCCTCCGGCAGCTCCGTCTTGGCCATCCTCTCCGTCTTGTCCACCTCCGCCGCCGCCTCCACGACCTCCGAGACCCCCAGCACCTCCGCGACCTCCTCCGCCGCGTCCACCGGCGCCACCGCGGCCTCCCCCGGCACTTCCATCTTGACCATCCTTGCCATCTTGTCCGCCTCCGCCGCCACCTCCACCCCTGCCTCCGCCGCCATCAGCCTCATCATCATCGTCAGAATACTCATAATCATATTCCGCGTTCTCGTCGCTATCTGCTGTTTGGCCTTCTGCACCGCCGCTGCCGCTACGACGGCGACGGCTTCGACTGCCGTTGCGTCGGCGGCGAGTGCTGCTGCGGCTTCGCCGACGGTTGCGACCTGACCCGCCGCCGGTTTGTTGGCCGGCTTTCGCAGGCTTGGCTAGTTTGCCGCCATTGTCACTGCTGCTGCCTTCAGCTTCATCAGCGCAATTGTTCTGCATGCCGCGACTGCGCTATATTTCTGGACAATGGCGCGTGGCTGCTAGCTTATAAGGTGCTTCAAAAAGCTTAACGAGTATATGTGCATGTGTATTTCATTTAAATTGATTATTGTATACATTTACAAACATAGACATTAATTATAATCTAAATTAAGTACTTGTGATTGTTCACTACTATTAATGATTTTAACTGCTACACCGTTTTGCACTCAATTTCGGCAGCGCCAATCTAAAAGGGGAATAAAAAGAGAAGTGTGGCATGTATGTGTCCTTCAGCCTTCAAATGCAAGATATGTAGCTCTATGGCTGAAGAGCGGGTCGTTGCTTTGCGCTCACAACGTGGGTGTACACGCGAGGGAGGAAGGGCGGGAGGACGAGCATTCGCAGATTGTAAGGGTGGAAGCAAGAAAGAGAATTGACTCTCAACATGTATCCCACTTTGCCTGTACGCCTTGTCTATGTCGCTAGTGCTTTGCTACCGGAGATTCTCACTAAGTAACCTCCGCTGCCATAGACAATAAAATTAACGCCTTGAGCCAGAGTGGAGGTTGGTTGAACACTTTCTTCTACCCTCCACAACTATCCTCCACAGCTACCCTCCACAGCTACCCTCCACAGCTACCCTCCACAGCTACCCTCCACAGCTACCCTTCACAGCTACCCTCCACAGCTACCCTCCACAGCTACCCTCCACAGCTACCCTCCACAGCTACCCTCCACAGCTACCCTCCACAGCTACCCTCCACAGCTACCCTCCACAGCTACCCTCCACAGCTACCCTCCACAGCTACCCTCCACAGAGTTGTAACTGAGTCAGAGGCCGTGTTTACTGTGTAGCCAAACTCTTGTACAATCTCGCTGGGTTAAATTCAGTCACTGCAGGATTCCAAATTCAGTCCTTGTAGATTTTCACGCCAGCCCGAGCAGCGCGGGGGTGCGGGCGCAGCGCCACCGGGGAGGCGGGTGGATCCCGGGCCGCCTCTCCAGCAGCTCTCGGTGTAGCGTTCTGCGTATGGACGCCGGCGTCGGCCAAGTCATGGCGTAGCAGCAGCGAGTTGCCGGCCACCCGCTGGACCGTCCAGGCACCGCTCTCGAATGGCGTCTGCGTCTTGCTGGCACTGACCCGCCGTCGTAGCACCGAGTCGCCGACCTGGACGTCGTGCCGCCGTGGTCGCCTCCTTGCGTCCGAGTGCTGCTTCATCGCCGCCTTGGCGCCGGCGTCGGCGTCTCTCAGCCGCTGCTCGTTGATGCGGACTCGCTGGGATGGCCGGGCGGCGGGGATGACGTCGTTTAGCCGCCGGCCCATCAGCAGCTCGGCTGGTGCGCGCCCGGTGGCCGTGTGCGGCGTGTTCCTGTAGGCCAGCAGCCACTCGTCCAGAGCGGTCCTCCAGACCCGCCGCTCCTCGATGGCTGCTCGCACGACTTTGTTGATGGAGCGGTTCAGCCGCTCCGTCATGCCGTTGGCCGCTGGGTAGTAGGGCGTGATGAGGCGGTGCTTGATCCCGTAGCTCGCCAGGAACCGGCCGAACTCCTTGGACGAGAAGGGCGGTCCATTATCTGTCACGAGCTCCTGCGGGATCCGAAGTGGGCGAACATCTCTCGCAGGCGGGGAATCAGTGCCTCGGCCGTCGTCTGCGTGAGCTGCACCTCCGGAAACCTTGAGTAGCGGTCCACGCACACCAGCAGCATGTTGTGGCTGATGGGTCCCACGAAATCGGCGCCGATCGACAGCCAGGCGCCTGCGGGGATCGGCGCCGGCTGCAGAGGCGTGGCCCGGACGGCTGGCGTGTGCGACGTGACGGCGCAGCTGCGACATCGACTGATGAATTCCTCCGCTTGAGTTGCCATCCTCGGCCACCAGACCTTCGTGCAGAGTCTGGCGATCGTCTTCTGCGAGCACTGCATGGTGCCCTTCATGCGCTAGTTCGAGCATCTGCTGCCGCAGATCAGCTGGCACGACGATTCGGTGGTGCCGAAGGAGGACCCCGTCAACCGCAGACAGCTCCTCTCGCAGCGCGTGGAGCGAGCGCATCTCGGGGTTGGAGCGATCCCAGCGGCCGCCTTGCGTCGCCGCTATCGCTGCCCGGATGACTGGGTCGCTGGCAGAGCTCTTGCGGATGTCCTGGAGCGTCAGCGCCATCGGCACAGCCGCCTGCGCCACCTCGTTGATGTAGGCCTCCCTCAGCTGCTCGCCAAAACTTCTGCCTTGTGCGCTTAGGGGCTGCCTGCTGAGTACATCTGCAGCATTGGAGACTCCCGGCTGGTACTCGACCTTGAACACTAGGTGCTGGATCCTCAGCGCCATTCGCTCGACTCGTGGAGGCGGCCGCGACCCAGGCGCGAACATGGCCGTCAGCGGCTTGTGATCGGAGACCACTGTGAACTCGCGCGATCCATGCAGGTAGTACTCAAACTTCAGGCAGCCGAACTTCATGGTGAGTGCCTCCTTCTCGGTCTGCGAATATCGCCGCTCGACATCGGAGAGGGTCCGGCTGGCGTATGCAACCGGCCTTGAGTTGCCGTCGCGCTGCACCTGCGCCAGGATGGCGCCCAGTCCGGTCGGCCCCGCGTCCACGATCAGCTGCGTGTGTAGCCGCTTGTCGTAAAAAGCCAGCGTTGTCGGCTCCGCGATGCTGCGCTTCAGCTGCTCAAAGGCTTCCCGCACTTTCTGCAGCTCTTGCCCTGCGCTGCGGTGCACGTGGGGTGCCATGGCCTGCCGCAGCGATCGCAAGATCCGTGCTGCTTCGGTCTCTGCGGCCTCTGTGGCTTCTGGTCTCTTCTGACTGCTGCGAGCTGCTTCGATTCTCATGACCCTCCACAGCTACCCTCCACAGCTACCCACCATGGCTACCCTCAACAGCTACCCTCCACAGTTACCCTCCACAGCTACCCTCCACAGCTACCCTCCATGGCTACCCTCCACAGCTACCCTCCACAGCTACCCTCCACAGCTACCCTCCACAGCTACCCACCATGGCTACCCTCAACAGCTACCCTCCACAGCTACCCTCCACAGCTACCCTCCACAGCTACCCTCCACAGCTACCCTCCACTGCTACCCTCCACTGCTACCCTCCTACAGTAAAATAAAATGAAAATGAAATAATCAAACGCATAAAGATCTACATGTAGGAGCATAGAAACCAGAGGGTGGAGCGCCCATCCGACATTGTCATGTGGCAGGGTCACTCCAGGTCACTCCAGCTCTGATGAAGCGCAGCCATTCAGGCGTTACAGCACAAGCAGCTGCACACAATCAACTTCCTTCCCAAAAGTCGTCTGTCGTCCGGGCCTCGCGCCTGGCAATTCCATATTTTGATTTCATTTCTTGACGAAGAAAGATTGGCATGAATTATGAATGCTGTAGCAACATCAAGCAGCTAACGTGGCAGCTAAGTCTTGCTTCCACAACTGACGGACTAAGTCGTTAGAAGTTTGTCACCTCCCTTGGCGTGTTTTAGCAACTCAATCGTGTGGGCGGACCGGCCCATGCCGCTGCTGCCGCGGCTGTTGTGCGTCACTCTTATATAAATTGATTGATTTTTGCGATACTTAACAATATTTCATTAACAATCAAAATTGAAGAGTAAATTACCATTGGGACCGGTATTTTTCCTGGTGTATGGATTGCTCAAATTTGAAACATGAGTTAGCAAGTGCCTCCTGAAGAATCGGGACTAAGAGTGGAATAGTTGAAGGAATGGTAGCTGTGGGGCGTAGCTGTGGAGGGTAGCTGTGGAGGGTAGCTGTGGAGGGTAGCTGTGGAGGGTAGCTGTGGAGGGTAGCTGTGGAGGGTAGCTGTGGGGCGTAGCTGTGGAGGGTAGCTGTGGAGGGTAGCTGTGGAGGGTAGCTGTGGAGGGTAGCTGTGGAGGGTAGCTGTGGAGCGTAGCTGTGGAGGGTAGCTGTGGAGGGTAGCTGTGGAGGGTAGCTGTGGAGGGTAGCTGTGGAGCGTAGCTGTGGAGGGTAGCTGTGGAGGGTAGCTGTGGAGCGTAGCTGTGGAGGGTAGCTGTTGAGGGTAACTGTGGAGGGTAGCTGTGGAGGGTAGCTGTGGAGGGTAGCTGTGGAGGGTAGCTGTGGAGGGTAGCTGTGAAGGGTAGCTGTGGAGGGTAGCTGTGGAGGGTAGCTGTGAAGGGTAGCTGTGGAGGGTAGCTGTGGAGGGTAGCTGTGGAGGGTAGCTGTGGAGGGTAGCTGTGGAGGGTAGCTGTGGAGGGTAGCGTGCTCCGGCCATGCTCCATGCAGGTCAACAGGTGGTAAATTCCGTGCAATCTGTCCAGGTAAAACACCATACATTGACATTACATGTAGAAGCTCAAAAGCAGCTGTGGAACTTCTAATTAAGATGGCGAGGTGCTAATTAGCCCGCGAGAGATTAAGTTTCAGGTGAGCAAGTGTTTGTGAAGGGGTTTGGAACCAAAGCTAACAGACTGCGGGGACTCAAGCACAAGGAGAGGAGAATAAATAATATTAGGCCTGTTGTTCACAGTTTAATTGCCATAGAGATCAGCACTTGTCAATCATTTTTAATAATTATTTTATTTTAGCCATCGTTCTGGTATGACCGGGTTCGGTGTTTACACTGAGATTATGAGAGCTAAGATGCTGAAGGGTGTGTTCAGGTTCTACATGGATGTTTTCAGGGTATCTTCAGAGCGTCTTCAGGGTATCTTCAGAGCGTCTTCAGGGTATCTTCAGAGAGTCTTCAGGGTATCTTCAGAATATCTTTAGGGTATTATCAAGGTATCTTCAGGGTATTCTCAGGGTATCTTCAGGTCGTCTTCAGGGTATCTTCAGGTCGTCTTCAGGGCGTCTTCAGGGTATCTTCAGGGCATATTCAAGATATATCTTCAGGGTGTCTTCAGGTTTTTTCAGGGGCGCCTTTTCAGGTTATCGTCAGAAATCTCTAGGGTATTCTCAGGGCATCTTCAGAGCATCTTCAGGACATCTTCAGGGCGTCTTCAGGGTGTCTTTAGGGTATCTTTAGTAGTGTCCGCAGCAGTTTGCAAATCCCGCTCCAGCTGCTCAGTCGAAGGGCGACACACACATGAAGAGCGCCGCCGAGTACGGGTTCACTGGCACATCCACCAGCCCCTTGGAGGTGCCGCCGCCGGCGAAGTACACCCCGACAAAGTCTTCGCCAGCCCGATTGTCCGGATCGCCCGGCCAGAAGAAGCCGGGGTTTACTGTCCGGTTGCAGCGGCTCCAGCGGAAGCCGCCGGCCGGCTCCGGACTGCCCGGCAGCTGGGCGCCGGACAGGAAAAATGATGAAGAATGGCGGACGCTGAGCGCCAGCACCCAGGACAGCTCGTCGGCTGTCAGGGCGTCGGCGAAGCCCGCGAGGCCGCCTGGCTCGACTTCGGCCATCGATTTGAAAGCCGTCCAGCTGTGCGCCCCGGTTGCCAGGCGGTAGCGAAGGCCGCACCTGAGAAGCCAATGCGGGGGCTTTTGACTTGTTGCTGGGACGGAGTAAATAACTTTCCAGCGTACTGTATGTACTTTGATAATAAAAACATCTTTTTGAACAGGTATGACGCAGGCATTAGGTATCTAATTATGCTACAATGTACCTGTACATGAATACTACGAGTATATATGAAACAAATATTCACAGAAGAGCCGTGGGCGACTTCATCCAATATTATGTACTGCAGAGGCAATTTTGAGCCAATACTGTACTCAGGCACGAACTCATACACACAGCTCACACAGGGTGTACATCGACCCTGACTTTCTAATCGTCAGGCATGTACGTACCATGTACCCCTTCCGTGTCTTCGGGGTTTGTGTGGCACGACACAGGCACGACAGTATTTCAGTAAGAATCCTATATACTAAATACCTGAAGACCCGCACCCGAATGCCTGAAGTCCCGCACCCGAATTCCTGAAGACCCGCACCCGAATTCCTGAAGTCCCGCACCCGAATTCCTGAAGACGCGCACCCGAATTCCTGAAGTCCCGCACCCGAATTCCTGAAGACCCGCACCCGAACACCTGAAGTCCCGCACCCGAATTCCTGAAGACCCGCACCCGAACACCTGAAGTCCCGCACCCGAACACCTGAAGACCCGCACCCGAACACCTGAAGACCCGCACCCGAACACCTGAAGACCCGCACTCGAACACCTGAAGACCAGCACCCGAGTGCCTGAAGTCCCGCACCCGAATGCCTGAAGTCCCGCACCCGAATGCCTGAAGTCCCGCACCCGAATGCCTGAAGTCCCGCACCCGAATGCCTGACGACCCGCACCCGAATACCTTGAACGCAGTCCTCACCTGGCGTCACCGTAAGCATCCGGACAGAGTCGGCCAGCCGTCAGTCCCGGCCGGCGCCGCACGAAAACGTCGCCGGTGCGGTTGCAGACGCCGCAGTCGGCCAGCGGCCTGCTGCACATGTCGAAGACGAACAGTCGGCAGATGCCGCGGCCATCCGGCAGCTCGAAGGCCTGACAGTCAGGCAGCCCTGAGCACTCAAACGCGCAGGCCAGGGGAGTCCCGATCGGGTTGGCCAGCTCGACTACGAACTCCCCGCGGATGCACAACGAGCCCCGGACCAGGTGGAAGTCGGCTGCCCGGCTGGCATCAAGGTGGAGCAGCAACAGCAGAGTCAGCAGAGTCAGCAGAGTCAGCGACATCGACGGCTTCAGGGTGGGGAGCTTCCTTTTTGCTGGGCACGGAACTTGCAAAATGTTGATGGACTGAAAAACAGTCGGCTCGATTCATTGAACAACAAGTTTCATAAACAGGAGTGGGATTTTATGAACAGGAATGGGATTTTATGAACAGGAGTGGAATTTTATGAACAGGAGTGGGATTTTATGAACAGGCGTAGGATTTTATGAACAGGAGTGGGATTTTATGAACAGGCGTAGGATTTTATGAACAGGAGTGGGATTTTATGAACTGGAGTGGGATTTCATGAGCAGGAGTGGAATTTTATGAACAAGAGCTGACTCAACATAATAATGGCAAAGTACTATATAAGGATGTACACAAAAGATACTCACCCAGCCTTTCTAAAAAACTGATTCAGTTACTCTTCTGTTGATGCGGAAGCCGCCAGTTAAACTTTTATAAGCTTCCATGTTGCTATAGCAACCAGAGCCTGCGTCTTTTGCATGCAGACTACATTGTTGTCCGAGTGTTGGTGCACGCCGATTGGCTCTGGCCTCCTTGGGCCAACAGAATTCAAGAAGAGCAGAAAGTATTGCTCTGCATGTTCATGTAGCTCTAAGGATATTGAAGTGTGCATCCTACAGGGTATCCCACAGGGTATCCCACAGGGTATCCCACAGGGTATCCCACAGGGTATCCCACAGGGTATCCCACAGGGTATCCCACAGGGTATCCCACAGGGTATCCCATAGAGTATCCCACAGGGTATCCCATAGAGTATCCCACAGGGTATCCCATAGGGTATCTCACAGGGTATCCCACAGGGTATCCCACAGGGTATCCCACAGGGTATCCCACAAAGTATCCCACAGGGTATCACATAGGGTCTACAGCATCTTCCCAAACACTGTCAGCACCTACTCAAACACTGTCAGCATCTACTCTTGACTTACTTGACTTAGCTGCAGGGGGCGTCCGGCGGATGCAGCGGGGAGGCGGAGGAGACCGCCCATTCCGCTAGCCCCTGGCGACCAATGACTTCCGTTGAAGTGAAGTCGCTCAGGGGGACCCGTCGGTCTCGCCTGCAGCGCGATCCTCCTCACCGACAGTGGGGAAGAAATCGGCTCGTCCCGTGTCCCTGAGGTACCGGGCGAGCAGCGGGATGCTCTCGGGCCTGCAAACGTCGGAGAGAACCGGGTTTGGCCCGAGGTGAGTGAGCCTGGCCCTGGTGAAAACCGGGCAGTGGCAGATAAAATGCTCGGCGTTTTCAGTGCCTGAGCGGCAGAAGGGGCACCGCTCCTCGGGTACTTGGCCCTAAAGGAAACGGTGGCGAGAGAAGCAGCCATGCCCGGAGAGGGCCATGCTAGCTGCTCTGAGGTCTCTGCGGTTGAGCCTGAGGAGGGCTCTACGCAGGAGAGGGGAGGGGCAGGGGACGGCCGCCCGGGATTGCCTACAATTCCGGGTGTCGTGCCACCTGCGGAGATGCTCGGAGTCAGCCCAGCGCTTAACGCGGGAGTTGATCACCGAGGCGGGGATGGGGGCCCCCGGGCCCGGCCCCAGCAGCGCGCCGGCGGAGCCAGCCTTGGCCAGCAGGTCGGCGTGCTCGTTGCCGAGGAAGCCGGCGTGGCCCGGGATCCATCTGAGCTCTACCTGGTTGCCTAGCGCAAGCCCGTTGAGCTGGGTGTTGCAGTCCAGGACGGACCTGGAGCTGGTGGTGCAGCGGCAGAGGGCCCGAAGGGCTGCTTGGCTGTCAGAGTGAAAAATAAGCTTCCGACCGCTAAGCTGCCTTCGGCGCAGTTCTGCCGCGCAGGAGCTGATGGCAAGCACCTCGCTCTGAAAAACACTGGAGTTGAGCCCAGTGTGCTGGGAGTAGCTCCACGCCACTTCTCCCTTGAAGAAGACGCACGCTCCGAAGCCTGAAAGACCATGCTTCATAGAGCCGTCAGTGTAACAGTGGACTTCAGAATCGCTCCAGCTGTCACTCGCCTCATGTCGAGGCTGAATAGTGACCTTATACCTTTGGCTCAGGAGAAGGGTGGCTGGGATCGAGTCCGAGAGGATGTTGAGCCCGCCACATTCTTCTAGAGCCTTTAGGCAGAGGTCAGAGTGCGGGATAAGCGACCGCTTCTTAAAGGCCCGCACTTTCTTGAAGGCCACCCCAGCATCCAGAAGACGCCGGGTGCTCTTCGCCGCCTCTCCTTTGATATAAATATCCAGAGGAGGGGCACAGAGGAAGGCATTCATGCCTTCAAAAGGAGTAGAGGGTGGAGCGCCCATAGTCATGCGGCAGGCTCTGCCCTGGATTTTGTAGAGAGCGTCGAGGTTACTCTTGACGCCCAGACCGCTAGCCCACACGAGGCTGGCGTAACTGATCGAGGGGCGGATGATTGCAGTGTAAATCCACCACAGCTTCCTGGGGGTGAGCCCCCAGGTGGTGCCCACGGCGCGCCTGATCTGAGCCAGGACAGCCAGGGCTTTTTTAGCTTTAGTTTGAATGTGCGGAGTCCAGTTGAGCCTGTGGTCCAGAGTGAGGCCCAGGCAGCGGACCTGCTTCTCCATGGAAATGTTCTTTCCATAGAGGGTGAGAGGCTTAATGGTCCAGAGCAGTTTGTTGGTAAACATGACCGCTGTGGTTTTCGACTCTGAGAGTCTAAGGCCACATTGGTTTGCCCAACGCTCCGCTCGTCCCAGAAAGCCCTGCAGAAGATCTCTGATGGTGTCAACCGAGGGGCCCGCACAGATCGCGGTCACGTCATCGGCATAGCCCACCTTGAGAATGGGGTCGTGGAGATCACTGCAAAGCAGCTCATCCATGACCATGTTCCAGAGAACGGGGGTGAGAACTCCGCCCTGGGGGCCCCCTTTTTGGACAGGCGCCGAAAGAGAGCTGCCGTTCAGGTGGGCCACAACAGTGCGGTTCCGGATCATGAACATGATCCACCGGACAAGGTGAGGGTGCGTGGCCCTGGATTCCAGGGCTCTGCAAAAGGCCTCGAAGATGACGTTGTCGAAGGCCCCCTCAATGTCCAGAAAAAGCGAGAGGGCAAAGCCGCTGCCAAGAACGGCCCTCTCCAGGAAGTCAACAATGACATGGAGGGCACTCTCGGTAGACCTGCCCGCGCGGAAGGCGTGCTGGTTCTGCGAGAGTGGGAAGCGCTTCAGCTCGACTGAAAGTAGGCGCCAGAGCACCAGTCTCTCGAGGAGCTTGAGGCAGAAAGAAGTGAGGCTGATAGGCCTGAAGGCCTTCACCGATTGGTAATCGCTCTTTCCAGGCTTGGGGATAAAGACCACCCGGGCCTCTCTCCACGCAACTGGTACAAAGCCCAGTTCCACACAAGCTCGGAGGAGACGACAGAGCAGGTCCAGGAAGCGGTGGTTTTTCGCCGCCTCGTGCAAGAACGCTGGGTAGATGCCGTCGGGCCCAGGCGCCTTGAACGGGTTAAAGGACCTTGCCGCTCTAATAATGCGGTCTTTGGTGATTATAGACTTTGCTAGGCCTTGCCCTCCCACTGTGTGGTCAGGCGGGCCCTGCTGAGTCGGAGATTTAGGGAAGAAACTGTTGAGCATTAGCTCCAGAGTCTCTTCAGAGCTCCCTGTGACCGAGCCGTCAGGTCTCTTTACAACAGAGAGTTTAGAAAAACGGTCATTCGTGAGTGCCTTAACCACGCGGGCTACGGGGCGAGAGCCCTCAAGCCCTTCGCAGTATTGGCGCCACTTGGCCGTCTTGGCCCTTCTGACTTGGCCCTTAAACTCGTGGATCGCACGGGTATAGGCCTCTCTGTCAGATGGGTCTTTGGTTTTGAGCGCTCGCCTTTGGAGGGTCCTGGCTCGGCGCCGAAGGGCCCCGAGCTCTGGGTTCCACCAGGGAGCAGATTTCTTGCCTTTATAGGCTTTTAGAGGGCAGGCTGCTTCAAAGGCAGTGGTGATCGCCCCACTCAGGGAGGAGGCGAGATCATCCACCACATGGCAGTCAGAGAGGTCACTGGGGGGGTCAAGATCCCGAAGGCCGCGGCTCAGCTTCGAGCCAAAGGCGGCCCAATCGGTGTTCCTGACGTTCCGACTCCAAGTGACCTTAGGCTTTTGCTTGGTCGGCCCAATGCAAAAGCGGATAAAGCGGTGGTCCGAGAGCGAGTCCTCGTCCCACACTCGCCAGCCCGTAACTGCGGAAAGCAGTCCGGGTGAGGCGATGGTGGTGTCGATGACTTCGGCCCACCGCCCATTATTGAACGTTGGTGCATTGCCCACGTTACAGAAATTGAGGTTAGTGCTGCTGACATAGGCCAGCAGCTCCTCGCCTCTGCTATTGATGTTTTTGCTGCCCCAATGCAGGTGGTGTGCGTTCACATCCCCGGCAATGAGCAGCTCGAACCGATGGGACGCAGCATAGTCAATAAGGTTGACTAACGCGTCGCAGACTACTGGGGCATCGCCCGGGAAATAGGCAGAAGCTACCAGCACAGGTTTATTTGGAATGAAGTTATTGATTTGAACAACACAGATGTCCCCAGTCGAGAGATCAGGTCTCATCCATGTCTCAAAAGCTTTTGCAGCAAAGACCAGAGATCTTGGGCGGTGTCCGCCATGCAAAAACAGTGGTAGCCAGATGGCACATTATTTGGCTTACCTTTAGTCATCCAGGGCTCCTGTACGAAGACCAGGCCCGGAAGCTGTTGCTCTGTCGTGCGCATCAGGTTGACTGACGACGCCACGCAGTGCTGGGTGTTGATCTGCAGACACCAGGTAGCCGCTGGCATCAGTGCAGATCGGGCGTTGCAGCCGCCAGGAGTTCCTCCTCCTCCTCGGCGCTCACCGGCTTCGGGTCGGGGTCGCCGGTATCCATGGGCTCTTCTTCAGCAAAAGGCCCCCGATTGGCTGGAAGGCAGTAGGCAGCGTTCGCCGCCCTTTGCCCACCATCCATGGGGTCCTCCGCCTCAGATTGGCCCAGATTGGGTATCCTACAGGGTATCCCACAGGGTATCCCACAGGGTATCCCACAGGGTATCCCACAGGGTATCCCACAGGGTATCCCACAGGGTATCCCACAGGGTATCCCACAGGGTATCCCACAGGGTATCCCACAGGGTATCCCACAGGGTATCCCACAGGGTATCCCACAGGGTATCCCACAGGGTATCCCACAGGGTATCCCACAGGGTATCCCACAGGGTATCCCACAGGGTATCCCACAGGGTATCCCACAGGGTATCCCACAGGGTATCCCACAGGGTATCCCACAGGGTATCCCACAGGGTATCCCACAGGGTATCCCACAGGGTATCCCACAGGGTATCCCACAGGGTATCCCACAGGGTATCCCACAGGGTATCCCACAGGGTATCCCACAGGGTATCCCACAGGGTATCCCACAGGGTATCCCACAGGGTATCCTATAGAGTATCCCACAGGGTATCCCATAGAGTATCCCACAGGGTATCCCATAGGGTATCTCACAGGGTATCCCACAGGGTATCCCAAAGGGTATCCCACAGGGTATCCCACAGGGTATCCCACAAAGTATCCCACAGGGTATCACATAGGGTCTACAGCATCTTCCCAAACACTGTCAGCACCTACTCAAACACTGTCAGCATCTACTCAAACATTGCCAGCATCTACTCAAACACTTTCAGCATCAACTCAAACATTGTCAGCATCTACTCAAACGCTGTCAGCAACTACTCTAATACTACTTAAAATGAGTACTCATTAATCTGAACAGACAAATAAGTTGAAAAACTACCATAAAGTACGAATTGTAATTGATTAAAACAAAATTAACTGATAAATTTTCCATAGCACATTTACATAGTCGCGTTTATTAAAAGCAATATTGGCCCACAAAAAGCAACAAAAAAGATTAACAATTCAACAACATCAAAAGGAAATATTTACCAAGTTTATGCAAAGCAATGGTGCATTTTAAGCAAAATCGAGCATCAAAAACACTGTACTGGATAAGAAAATCATAAATATAAGATGAAGCATTGTCTGTTTTCTTGAGGTCCTTCATTGTGTTCTCAATGTGCCTAATCAGGCATATCAAAAAATATTCAAGATAAAATTGCTTATAGAAGAGAGCAAGGATAGCACAGCTATGTACATATTGTGTACTTCAAGAAGCGTCCGCATCAAGGAACCTGGATAATAGTAATCAGAAATTCCGATTCAAAAAGTCAATATAGATACAGTTGTACATTTACATCGAAATGATAGTTTTGTATAATTTAGCATGGGGTGCAAAAGAAAAAGCAAATCAACATTCGAGCGTATCTACAAAAAATTTTAAAAAAGGACAAATCAAACAATTTTTTCGAAACTAAACAAAATATGTGCTATTCTCTTTCGCATAGTGCTACTTACAACCAGTCATGTAGTAGCGTATACTGCGCATACGCGTCTCTTTTTTGTTAAAAATGAGTTTGATTTAGTTGAAGAATGAGCGCAGCAGGCGGTAGGCGGCGAGGCCCAGCAGCGAGGCGGCGGCTCCGGCGGCCAAGCGGCGAATCAGGCGGGGCGGATCGCGGCTGAGGGCGGCCAGCTGCGGAGGGGGGGGGGGTAAATGGGGGAGAGTGAGGCTTGCGTTGATCAGAGGAGTAGCTGATGAGAACTGCGCGCCATATCTTGGATTTGTATGATGCTCTACTCCATTCAACTCGAGTTCTACTCCATTCTATTCCAGTTCTATTCCATTCTATTCCAGTTCTACTCCATTCTATTCCTGTTCTACTCGGTTCTATTCCAGTTCTATTCCATTCTATTCCAGTTCTACTCCATTCTATTTCAGTTCTACTCCATTCTATTCCAGTTCTACTCGATTCTATTCCAGTTCTACTCGATTCTATTCCAGTTCTAATCGGTTCTATTCCAGTTCTACTCGATTCTATTCCAGTTCTACTCGATTCTATTCCAGTTCTACTCGGTTCTATTCCAGTTCTATTCCATTCTATTCCAGTTCTACTCCATTCTATTTCAGTTCTACTCCATTCTATTCCAGTTCTACTCGATTCTATTCCAGTTCTACTCGGTTCTATTCCAGTTCTATTCCATTCTATTCCAGTTCTACTCCATTCTATTTCAGTTCTACTCCATTCTATTCCAGTTCTATTCCATTCTATTCCAGTTCTACTCCATTCTATTTCAGTTCTACTCCATTCTATTCCAGTTCTACTCCATTCTATTCCATTCTATTCCAGTTCTACTCCGATTCTATTTCAATTCTATTCCAGTTCTACTCCGATTCTATTTCAATTCTATTCCAGTTCTACTCCGATTCTATTTCAATTCTATTTCAGGTCAACTCCATTCTATTTCAATTCTATTTCAGGTCAACTCCATTCTATTTCAATTCTATTTGAGGTCAACTCCATTCTATTTCAATTCTATTTGAGGTCAACTCCATTCTATTTCAATTCTATTTCAGGTCAACTCCATTCTATTCCACCGAGACACGCGAAGCAAAAGTGAGGTGTGCCAGACGACCCTTGAAGGAGTTGGGAGTCTGGGAATCGGTGGGACAATAATCCCACTGGACTTGCTAATCCCCCGCCTAGACTTTGTCTCCGCCTATCCGACTGCGGCATCTGCCGGTTCCCAACTAGAAAAGGGGGAAGTCAAGCGAATGCTTTGAGCATCGCACAGAAATCCCCAGGCAGCCAATCCCTGCGTTTTTAAGCCGCAAGAAAAATCTTCAAATGGGAGGCTTTGGGATTCCAACCGAAACTCAACAGCTATCTACCAGAAAGGATTTTTCTTCCCATTCTCCCCCATTGACCACGTGTCGCCCGGGATACTACAAAGAATTCTATTATAGGCGATAATTTGCTTCTAAAAGCAGAAGACAATAGTAGGCCTCTAAAGAAAGACAGATTAGAATCAAAGGAAAACATTGTTAATGAGAGCGGCGCCTGGTCTGAACACGCGCTGAGGTCCTTAATTAGGTTATCGATGAGTTTTTTAGCAGGATGACTGACTGACTGACTTAGATAATCCCCATCGACACCACACTGCTAGCCGTGCACCGAAAGAAATCTTCCCATCAGTAGATGCTATAAGAATCTCAAACAGAACAGATTAACAAAGAGTGCCCACTTCAACAGTGGGATTACGAGCTTGGCACACGCGAGCACACAGGGCTGAGGCCTCCTCCTCCCAGTTGGAGTATTTGGGTGTTAATTGCCGACTTAACAAGTAAGCGACAGAGAGAGAGAAGAGAGGAAGACAGACAGAATGGGGAAAAGTGAAAATGACGTTTGCGGGAGTTAAGCAATTGACCTCCATCCCCGGCCCTATTGAGCGAGCCAGCGAGTTCGAGTGCAGCTATGGCGCAACGCCTTCCATGGGAGAGTTTGTTTAAAGCTGACAAACAGGCAGGAAGGGGTTGGTGACGCAATCTCAGCTGGATAGACGGGAACTGAGGTGACGCGCTCAGAGTTTCACATCCGGAGTGCCCGTGTGACGCAACGCAACAAGGGAGGGCAGGCGAATTGTCGTTAAACAGGTAGGGGTGTTGCACACGCGACGGTGGAAGACTCTCCAGGGAGAAGCTGGCTGACCAGGCAGTGTGAGACAACAGGATGACTTGTGGCCAGCGCTCCTGTGTCACCTGCTGTCTTCATGGCACTTCAATGCTATTGTGTGCCAATGTCTAGTACACGTATGGCCTTTCACTGCCGCCGAGCTTTGTCTGCGGCATGCGGCTTGTGCCACTTTCATCTATTGACCACAGTGCCACTCTCTTCCACTCTCCTCTCACTTCCCTGCCCTGATTCTTCTCTTTCTTCCCTGCCCTGACTCTCCTCTCTCTTCCCTGCCCTGATTCTTCTCTTTCTTCCCTGCCCTGACTCTCCTCTCACTTCCCTGCCCTGACTCTCCTCTCTCTTCCCTGCCCTGACTCTCCTCTCACTTCCCTGCCCTGACTCTCCTCTGCAGACTCTCTCTACTCTCTGCAGACTCTTTCTAATCTCTGCAGACTCTTTCTACTCTCTGCAGACTCTTTCTACTCTCTGCAGACTCTCTCTACTCTCTGCAGACTCTTTCTACTCTCTGCAGACTCTTTCTACTCTCTGCAGACTCTTTCTACTCTCTGCAGACTCTCTCTCTACTCTCTGCTGACTCTCTCTACTCTCTGCAGACTCTCTCTCTCCCTTCAATATTCTTTTAACTTGCTGAAGATTGAAACATTTTTTAAACCTGTTTGTTTGTGTCCCTGTTGTATGTTTACATTTCCAAGGGGTTTTTCTTTACCGATTGGATGATCGTTAAATATAATCCATTGAGATATGCCGAAAAAACACTCACTTAAATCTCATCATAAACAGCCTCAGAAAACCTACGCACAGATTGGCAAAAATAATTTCTACTGACGATACAAAATTGTTTCGAAACAGATTGCCGCAATTGTTGAAGCAACACCGCGACTGCGCTGCAATCTGTGATTTATTGATAACGGCTTCGATTGTCGAGAGGTTAGGCGGGAGGATGTACACAAATAGTCGATGGGTCCGCCATCACCCGCCCCCCATTGTTAGAGACAGGAGCGGCAGCGGCGGCAGCAGCCGGGGTCAGAAAATGCCCGACCAGATTGGGAGAAACTCAATCCCGGGGGCACACAGCCATCATAGCGCCCGCCAAGAATTAGGGGCTGGGGGTTCAGGGGATTCGATTTCAACCAGTCCCGACACTGTGGGAGGCCTTCAATAAAAATATCTCCCATTGCTACTCAAAGAGCGCAGCGGGCGGGCGAGCTTTGACTAAAAAAATCCCCCCCCCCGATGAAGCAGCGGGAGTAGGGAATCAGTTGGGGGGGGGAAGAATGAGTGAGGGGATATTTTCCTCTCCGTGTGCGAGCAGTCACGTCTCCCCTTTTTTGCGGTCCGGTTCGCAGGCACCCTGCAATTTTCCTGGCCGAGAAGAAATCCTCAGGCTTTAACTTTCTTCCCCATCAGAATCTGGAGTTGCTGTCGTTTCCGCTCTGTTTGCCATTCTGTCTTCCCCCCCCCGCTAACTGCATCCGAGAGATCCCATGGGAGGCGCTGCCCGACACAGCACAGCCTGTTGTGTGCGAGAGTAGATATTGGCGGTTAATTTCTCTCTCTTTTTGCCTTGTGCCCAGCTTCCCAAGTCTCTTCATCCCCTCCCTCCTCAGCCAGCTCAGCTCTTAGGCAGGCGGGGCAGAAGATTGAATTGAATAGAAAGAGAGATGGAGGATTTAAGCAATGCGGGGCTGGCCAGGGGAAGGGGTTAGAGATGATGATGCTGTCTGGCCCGTGTGGAGCCTGGGTCTGCGGTGTCACGCAAGGACCCGGAGAAGCTATCAGGGGGGATGACAGGCATGTGAGAGAGTGAGCAGTGCTCAAACACACACATTATGCCAATATAATCTTCTACACTTAGTTGCGCCTTCCTCCTCTTTGGTTTTCAGTTTCCCTTCTTCCTTCATCTTTCTCCGTGTCGACTTTTTTTTCTCATCCCCCGACCCTCCATGCCCCAGAGATTTTCCTGTCCCGGCAGAAGCGAAATTATTTTTACAAAAAAAGCACGCTGCTCCGCTAATCCCATCATCTCGGGGACTCGAGTGGCCGGAGCCGCAGACAGATATTTCCCCACATTGAGGGGGAAAGAGATGTGGCAGTTCGCGTTTGATAGAGGCAAAGTGGAAATGAGGATGAATTAGGAGTGAATGAATCTTCTCTCTCTCTCTCTCTCTCTCTCTCTCTCTCTCTCTCGCCTCTGTCTCCGCCAGCCACTTCCTCAATGCCGAATTTTTCTCCCATCTGCCCCAATCCCCTCCTCAATGTTGAAGCTGCTGGCTATTCCCAAATAAAGCTGAGACCCAGAATTATCGATCCCAGCTCAATACCCGCGGGCGACTAAAAAAAACTTGCCTTGATCCTTTTTACTGTTGCTGGGAAAATCCAGACACTCTGGCAACTCTGGGATCTTTGGGGGGGGGGGTAGGAATATAGCAGTGGCGCCTGTCATCGCCCCCCCCCTTAGTCATTTTATTAGCATTTTACCGGCTCACGGGGCAAGGAAAATCATAATTTTCAAGCAAACAGGCGGCTACAGACCGACCGGCTAATCCTCTCACTTTGATGCCGGAGTCTCAACCCCTCCCCTACCCGAAAATTGCTGCTGCTGTGGGATAATTAAACCAAGCAGCGACTCTCTCACCCAACCCTAATCTTGCGGGCACGGAGGATTTCTCTGAAACTCTTCTCTCCGATTTTTTACAGATAGTTGGCCGCCTGGCAGGAAACGGTCTCCCTTATCTCATTTCTCCCACTCCCTGAATCCCCAAACATTTGCTAGAATTAATCAGTCTCTCCCCCTGCCTCCAGCCGCCTGTCGGAGTTGCCATGCTCAAAAGTCGATAAAAAGTGGCTGTCTTTTCTTCTGAGAAATTTGAGCATAAAAAATTTATGACCTCCCACCAGAAGAGCCATATTTTTGGGATCTGGCAATTAATGGCATCGATTGTCCTCAAAATGAAGCCGACAATTGCTGGCTCAGAATCAATAATAGCTCGAGAGATTTAATATACAAAAAACGCTTCCATGGCAACACAGAGACGCAGGTGAAAAAATTGACACCTGATTTCAAAAAAATAATTTTTTTCTACGACTCTAATCTGTTTAGATAGGACTTGACAATAAAAAATCTGATTGGATAATTGCGCTTATTATCTGCCATAGAGATAAAATGACCAACACAGCTTGCTGGCCACAGGCGCGCTGCGGGGCGCCACCAGAGCTCAAGACAATTTACAATGGACCCCCCGCCGAGTGTGGGGCTCGCGCAAATTCCTAGATAAACATTTCTTAGAAAACAGAAAACAGCCACAGGATGACGAGGCTGAAGAATTAGCCCCGGGAATGACGCAATTGAAGATCCTGGCCCCCAAAAATAAGGCAAGCGCAGTTCGGCGGGTGAGCAGGGGGGGGGGGCTTCTCTCTGTTAAAACAGCGACAGATTTGGAATTCGGGTTTCAACTGATAAGCGGGGGACGGGGGGCGGTCAAGTGTGGGCGAAAATTGATCAGATAGAGGTGGGGATGAGGAACCCCGTCTCCCCTGAAGCCCCCGAGGGCAGAGTTCGGCTGTGGCCATACGCTGTGCTGCGGGCAGCATAATAACAGACTGTTGCTGCAGTCCGTGATTTCCCCAAAATACTTCAGCCGCCCTCCAGCTCAACTCCGCCCCCACCCGGCCCTTGAAAACCTGCTAATTACTGTGGCTAACTGTGGGATTAATCTCCCAAATGCCTGCGGGGCGATTCCCCGAACCCCATCGAAGTGCTTGCGTGCCAGACTCCGCCGCTTGAGTTGCCGCCATCCCCGTAGCCTCCTTCATCATGGGATTAAATCCCCCCCAACCCAACTGAGGAATTCAAAATCGGCCCACCTGCAACAAGTGCTCTACTCGCGCTTGCAAATAGAAGCAGCAAAAAGTCAGAAATTAAACACGAAACAAAAAAGCGAAACTCGGGCGCAATTCAAGTAGAATCCACTATTTTCTAATTGATCTCACTCTGTCCCTTGCTTCACCGACTCCCACTCTGCAGTTTCACAACCGACTTGTTGTTTGAGTTGAGTTTGAAAAGGCTGAATAACTGCTCCCCAAAATTCTGTGTTTCGAGCTGCCAATTGCTTCCAGATGCTTAGCTTTGGCTTAATTTATACCCGCCCGGGTCCTCTGCGCTCCTACAAACCCTAGGAGGCACGCCTCACTCCATGGCTTACTGACTCTGCTTTCCCTGATTCCCCTCTCTCTTATCTCTGCCGCTCTCTGATTCCCCTCTCTTATCTCCGCCGCTCTCTGATTCCCCTCTCTCTTATCTCTGCCGCTCTCTGATCCCCCTCTCTCTTATCTCTGCCGCTCTCTGATCCTCCCTCTCTTATCTCTGCCGCTCTCTGATCCTCCCTCTCTTATCTCTGCCGCTCTCTGATCCTCCCTCTCTTATCTCTGCCGCTCTCTGATCCCCCTCTCTCTTATCTCTGCCGCTCTCTGATCCTCCCTCTCTCTTATCTCTGCCGCTCTCTGATCCTCCCTCTCTTATCTCTGCCGCTCTCTGATTCCCCCCTCTCTTATCTCTGCCGCTCTCTGATCCCCCCTCTCTCTTATCTCTGCCGCTCTCTGATCCTCCCTCTCTCTTATCTCTGCCGCTCTCTGATCCTCCCTCTCTGATCTCTGCCGCTCTCTGATTCCCCCCTCTCTGATCTCTGCCGCTCTCTGATCCTCCCTCTCTTATCTCTGCCGCTCTCTGATTCCCCCCTCTCTTATCTCTGCCGCTCTCTGATTCCTCCCTCTCTGATCTCTGCCGCTCTCTGATTCCCCCTCTCTCTTATCTCTGCCGCTCTCTGATTCCCCCTCTCTCTGATCTCTGCCGCTCTCTGATTCCCCCTCTCTGATCTCTGCCGCTCTCTGATTCCCCCTCTCTCTGATCTCTGCCGCTCTCTGATTCCCCCCTCTCTGATCTCTGCCGCTCTCTGATCCCCCCTCTCTCTTATCTCTGCCGCTCTCTGATCCTCCCTCTCTTATCTCTGCCGCTCTCTGATCCCCCCTCTCTCTTATCTCTGCCGCTCTCTGATTCCCCCTCTCTTATCTCTGCCGCTCTCTGATTCCCCCCTCTCTGATCTCTGCCGCTCTCTGATTCCCCCCTCTCTGATCTCTGCCGCTCTCTGATTCCCCCCTCTCTGATCTCTGCCGCTCTCTGATTCCCCCCTCTCTGATCTCTGCCGCTCTCTGATCCTCCCTCTCTTATCTCTGCCGCTCTCTGATTCCCCCCTCTCTTATCTCTGCCGCTCTCTGATTCCCCCCTCTCTGATCTCTGCCGCTCTCTGATTCCCCCCTCTCTGATCTCTGCCGCTCTCTGATTCCCCCTCTCTCTGATCTCTGCCGCTCTCTGATTCCCCCCTCTCTGATCTCTGCCGCTCTCTGATTCCCCCTCTCTCTGATCTCTGCCGCTCTCTGATTCCCCCCTCTCTTATCTCTGCCGCTCTCTGATTCCCCCTCTCTCTGATCTCTGCCGCTCTCTGATTCCCCCTCTCTTATCTCTGCCGCTCTCTGATTCCCCCTCTCTCTGATCTCTGCCGCTCTCTGATTCCCCCCTCTCTTATCTCTGCCGCTCTCTGATTCCCCCTCTCTCTGATCTCTGCCGCTCTCTGATTCCCCCCTCTCTTATCTCTGCCGCTCTCTGATTCCCCCTCTCTTATCTCTGCCGCTCTCTGATTCCCCCTCTCTCTTATCTCTGCTGCTCTCTTTCATCTATCTCTCCTTCAACCCCTCTGCCCCTCACTCACCCAGCCTCCCTGCAGAGTGACCCAGCAGGCCACGCGGTGCCGCACGAAGGCCAGCGACCAGGCCAGGAGGCGGCGGAACCAGTTCACGCCGAATTCCAGCAGGCCGCGGATGGCCACATCGGAGCAGAAGAAGAACAGCACGACAACTCGCTCGCGGGTGACGCCGCCGCGAAAGAAGAGCTCGGTGAGTAGGGCGTCGAAATCGGCCGCCGTGATCTGCTGGACTGGCACCTGGGGCAGGAAATTTGGTGAAACTGAAGTAATGAGATTGCTGGATGATTTTTACTTTGAGACCGGTTGAGCCTTTAATGCAAAGCAGGGATATCTTTGCTATCTGTTGCTTTGTCTCTTAATTTCTAAGCCTTGAAAATATTCCTCAGATTTTATTCGTTACCTCTCCCACTCTCCCTTCCTGGCTACCTCTCTACTCTATCTCTTCCTAGCTACCTCTCTACTCTATCTCTTCCTAGCTACCTCTCTACTCTATCTCTTCCTATCTACCTCTCCCACTCTACCTCTTCCTAGCTACCTCTCTACTCTACCTCTTCCTATCTACCTCTCTACTCTATCTCTTCCTAGCTACCTCTCTACTCTATCTCTTCCTAGCTACCTCTCTACTCTATCTCTTCCTAGCTACCTCTCTACTCTATCTCTTCCTAGCTACCTCTCCCACTCTACCTCTTCCTAGCTACCTCTCTACTCTACCTCTTCCTATCTACCTCTCTACTCTATCTCTTCCTAGCTACCTCTCTACTCTATCTCTTCCTAGCTACCTCTCTACTCTATCTCTTCCTAGCTACCTCTCTACTCTATCTCTTCCTAGCTACCTTTCTACTCTACCTTTTCCTAGCTACCTCTCTACTCTATCTCTTCCTATCTACCTCTCCCACTCTACCTCTTCCTAGCTACCTCTCTACTCTATCTCTTCCTATCTACCTCTCCCACTCTACCTCTTCCTAGCTACCTCTCTACTCTATCTCTTCCTATCTACCTCTCCCACTCTACCTCTTTCTATCTACCTCTAACACTATCCATTAATATCTACATCTTCTCCCAATCTACTATCATCTATTCCCTCTCCGGTTAAGTTATCTTACCCCCCCCCCTGTTCAGCTCACACTCACTGGACCCCACGAGTCACAACTGAAGTGTTGTCAGCCGTTTCCAAATTGCTCATGCATAAAAGTAAATATTAAAAACAGATTTTTAACACCCCTTGCTCTCGGCTGGACAAAGCAGCACTTGAAATCAACTATTAAGTTATGCAAATACTTTAGCGCATTCTCATCAACTTGACACTGTCACACAGCTTAAAGACAGAGTTTCAGAAAATATCTGACTTGAATAATGATTGCGCAATCAAGCTGAGGACAGACGGAATTCTCGCTGCTCGAAAAGTTAACAAAAAATTCCAAGTGGCCGCTACCTATTCTAAGTAGGAGAAGAAGACAGAATGGAGGCCCAGCTAGTTGAATTATTCAAATCCATACTCAAAACTTACGATTATGAAAAATGAACAAGCTTATAACCTTTTTAAAGCTTGATAGCTGAGAAATATAATGAGACAAAAAAGCCAGTAATTAAAAAATTTGGTTGGCCTGTTTAGGTCGCGAGGTGAGTCGGTGGGGGGGGGGTCGAGGCTGGGCAGGCCGGGGCCTGCAGGCGGGCATGGAAACCGCGGAGGTTTAAAAAAAGCCGAGGCTGAAGAGACATGCAGAGCGGATTATTAGCCTTCCGAGTCTGTCCCGACCCTCGGGGTCACCGCCGGAGCCGCTGGCTGGGAGGCCAACTTCTGTTGTCAGGCGAAAGCGGGGAAAAAGTTGAGACGAGACCGGAATGCGCAATCCGAGTTGCCACCCAGGATTTTGGGGTTGCGGAAAATTGAGAAGAAAATCTGAGAAATGAGCGGCTTTGATGTGAAAGACTTCGGGTCACGCGGGGGCTCGGCCCGACTCGACCTTAGAACTGTGAGCAGGTGCTCACTCAGCGGGCTACTACAAAATGACCCCCACCCTGGCAACAGGGTGACTTTGACTGGCTTTTACCCAACCAGAGGTCATTGGAATAGAAAAGAAAATCGAACAGATTCCAGTCCAGCAGCTCAGGAAAGGAATTCAACCTATTTTTTTCAGACACTGCTTAAAAAACAACAGGCCCCGGTATCTGGGCTGGGATTGACTATTTTTTTATGAAGAAACTAAAAAAAACAAACACCTTTTTTCAAGTGAAAAGGAGAAGGAACGGGAAGAAAAGAGAGGAAAGGGGAGGGGAGAGAGGAGAGGGGAGAGAGAAGAGAGGAGAGAGAAGAGAGGAGAGAGAAGAGATGAGAGAGGAAGGAGGATCGAGAGGGGAGAGAAGAGAGAGGGGAGAGAAGAGAGAGGGGAGAGAAGAGAGAGGGGAGAGAAGAGAGGAGAGAGGAGAGGGGAGAGAAGAGAGGAGAGGGGAGGGGAGAGAGAGTAGAGATGGGAGAGGGGAGAGATGGGAGAGAGGAGAGAGGGGAGGGAGAGGAGAGAAGAGAGTAGAGGAGAGGGGAGAGGCGAAAGAGTAAGAGCAGATGATAAGAAGGCAGATATTAAAAGTAATAACGAGAGCTCAAAAGCGCACAGAACTGAAACACGCAGAAGGCATGACAACAAAAGCAGCAGCAGAGCAAAAAGTTCCATAAGGAATCTCAAATACAAGCAATGCCAACTGAATTGCTGTGTTAGACGGCTGTTTAACAGTGCCGGCACTCTGGCACAAGCATTCTGGCACAAGCACTCTGGCACAAGCACTCTGGCACAAGCACACTGGCACAAGCACACTGGCACAAGCACACTCACCCGTCTGGCCTGCTGGCGCACCCGCTGCCGCTCGCGGGACCGATTGAACTCTTCGGCGAGGTCGCGGAGAACCAGACCGGCCCGGCGCCACTGCTCTCGTCCGGACGCGGCCGCTGGCCTGGAATTCCAGGGTAACCGCGAGAGTGAGGAAAGACTAGGGTTGGGGAAGATTAGGGTTGGGGAAGATTAGGGTTGGGGAAGATTAGGGTTGGGGAAGATTAGGGTTGGGGAAGATTAGGGTTGGGGAAGATTAGGGTTGGGGAAGATTAGGGTTGGGGAAGATTAGGATTGGGGAAGATTAGGGTTGGGGAAGATTAGGGTTGGGGAAGATTAGGGTTGGGGAAGATTGGGTTTGGGGAAGATGATTAGGGTTGGGAGGTTGGGGATGATTAGGATTGGAGGTCTTGAAAAATCCCTCTCTCCCTCAGCCAGAGAACTCACTCAGCATCCGGCATCGTCACGAGCTCGACAGCTCGCCGCTCCGCCAGTCCCGCCGGCCGGTCCGGCAGCCGCTCAATCTCGTGGGCCACAAAGTCGCTGAACAGCCGGGCGCCGTCTCTGGCCGCCGCCGACGTCACATCGGCGACCTCCAGCTGCGGTAGCGTCGGCGGCTCGGACTCGACCACCTCCGACGGCTGCTGGCGGCGAGCGTCTCGGGGCAGCAGGTCCGGCCCGACCCCGGTGAAAGTCACTTCGAGTGGAGGCGGCCGGCGAGGCCTCGGAATGCCGTTGCCGCCGCCGTCGCCGCTGCCACCTCCGCCGTTGCCGGAAATCCGCAGGCGCAGACAGGAGGGCGGCTTCCCGCCACCGTTACCGCGGTTGGACGACATGCTGTGAGTCGCTGTATTCAAGTATCTCTAATTTAGCCGATTTGAGCACAAATATTGAGCAAGAAAAGGATGGAATCCGTCTGCTTGATTTGGTTTGGCCTCGACTCCAGGCTCTGTCCCAGGCTCAAAGCCTTCCGACACAGGATATTTATTGATAATCCGCGGGGTATGCAGCCACCCCAGCGCCTCTCCCAGCCCTCCGCCCGAAAATCGGCCATGTCCTACCAGGAGCAGCAGCAGCAGCAGGAGCAGCAATCAGCAAAGCGCCTCTCAGCCCCCATTGTCTCCCCTCAACCTGGCAAAGCGGTCCAATGAGCCGCCATCTCTGCCGCTGATTGGCTGGCTGAGCTCGGAGAATTCTGCCACTAACAGCTCGCTTATCAATTAGTCAGCACAATTGATGAAATTGTTAATCGTAACTCTGCGCGGACTAGATGAAGGTGAAGTTAAAACAAATCTGCACTCGAACGCGTTCCAATGATAATTATAATTTGTTAAAGCATGCCAACAGCAGTAAACATTAGAGAAATCCATTCTCCATATTTCTACTTACTTACAATTTGTCAATTAACACACAAAAACTGGAGTCCACTCGAGTGGCACTTCAATCTGAGAAATGCACTATTAGCCAAAGGCTGTTAATTGCTTGTCAGTCAGAATCTGTGAAGTGGCAATGGCCAAGGTTAAAATCTGTTAGAGTGTTGCGCACTTGACTGCATCAGGTTCGCCACACTTTGCCCCATCATGCAATAAAAACAAATGAACTTTGAAGAGTGCATTTGTACTTTAAAAGAGAGAAATTCGATGATTAAGTTCCAATTGTACTTTATAGCTCGTATCATTTAGTTCAGGTGAGATTTTAGCGCCAATTTAGCTCAGGTGAGATTTTAGCGCCAATTCAGTTCAGGTGAGATTTTAGCGCCAATTTAGTTCAGGTGAGATTTTAGCGCCAATTTAGCTCAGGTGAGATTTTAGCGCCAATTCAGTTCAGGTGAGATTTTAGCGCCAATTCAGTTCAGGTGAGATTTTAGCGCCAATTCAAGTTTAGCTCAGGGGAGATTTTAGCGCCAATTCAAGTTTAGCTCAGGGGAGATTTTAGCGCCAATTCAGTTCAGGTGAGATTTTAGCGCCAATTCAAGTTTAGCTCAGGTGAGATTTTAGCGCCAATTCAAGTTTAGCTCAGGGGAGATTTTAGCGCCAATTCAGTTCAGGTGAGATTTTAGCGCCAATTCAAGTTTAGCTCAGGTGAGATTTTAGCGCCAATTCAGTTCAGGTGAGATTTTAGCGCCAATTCAGTTCAGGTGAGATTTTAGCGCCAATTTAGTTCAGGTGAGATTTTAGCGTCAATTCAGTTCAGGTGAGATTTTAGCGCCAATTCAGTTCAGGTGAGATTTTAGCGCTAATTTAGCTCAGGTGAGATTTTAGCGCCAATTTAGTTCAGGTGAGATTTTAGCGCCAATTTAGTTCAGGTGAGATTTTAGCGCCAATTTAGTTCAGGTGAGATTTTAGCGCCAATTTAGTTCAGGTGAGATTTTAGCGCTAATTTAGCTCAGGTGAGATTTTAGCGCCAATTTAGTTCAGGTGAGATTTTAGCGTCAATTCAGTTCAGGTGAGATTTTAGCGCTAATTTAGCTCAGGTGAGATTTTAGCGCCAATTTAGTTCAGGTGAGATTTTAGCGCCAATTCAATTCAGGTGAGATTTTAGCGCCAATTCAATTCAGGTGAGATTTTAGCGCCAATTTAATTCAGGTGAGATTTTAGCGCCAATTCAGTTCAGGTGAGATTTTAGCGCCAATTCAAGTTTAGGTCAGGTGAGATTTTAGCGCCAATTCAAGTTTAGGTCAGGTGAGATTTTAGCGTCAATTCAAGTTTAGGTCAGGTGAGATTTTAGCGCCAATTTAGTTCAGGTGAGATTTTAGCGCTAATTTAGCTCAGGTGAGATTTTAGCGCCAATTTAGTTCAGGTGAGATTTTAGCGCCAATTCAATTCAGGTGAGATTTTAGCGCCAATTCAAGTTTAGCTCAGGTGAGATTTTAGCGCCAATTTAATTCAGGTGAAATTTTAGCGCTAATTTAGCTCAGGTGAGATTTTAGCGCCAATTTAATTCAGGTGAGATTTTAGCGCCAATTCAGTTCAGGTGAGATTTTAGCGCCAATTCAAGTTTAGCTCAGGTGAGATTTTAGCGCCAATTCAGTTCAGGTGAGATTTTAGCGCCAATTCAGTTCAGGTGAGATTTTAGCGCCAATTCAGTTCAGGTGAGATTTTAGCGCCAATTCAGTTCAGGTGAGATTTTAGCGCCAATTCAGTTCAGGTGAGATTTTAGCGCCAATTCAGTTCAGGTGAGATTTTAGCGCCAATTCAGTTCAGGTGAGATTTTAGCGCCAATTCAAGTTTAGCTCAGGTGAGACTTTAGCACCAATTTATAGTGAGTACGCCACCCCAAGTTCCCTAGGGGAAAGGGGGTTGGGGTTGGGCGAGGAAATCTTGATGATATTTTGGCATCGCGGGTCCAAATTCAGAATGCCAGTGGCATCTATGTACCATAAAAAGTGCCAGGAAAGAAGGAAGGAATGCGACAGTCTCGCATACTAATTGTGGATAAGTCGCTACATAAAGAGGCTCTAGATACAGTTGCTATGGCGGTGCAGTTGGAAATCTCCCAAGAGAACGCTGGCACCTTAAGCTCCTCTTGTACACTCAGTTGTAGCAAAAGAAGCTCCACTCAGTTTTATTTGTCGTAGAAACAGGCAATTCAGCCCCAGAGTTGCAAAACTCTGAAACACAAGCTCACGAGTTCAGTTCTTTTATTCAACTGAATTTTTGTAGCTGGTAATGCAATACTCGCTGCTCAGTCCCCTGAGATGATACACAGTCAAGTCATTTCTGCGCAACCGGCTTAGCAACTAAAAATTGAAATTTTAGCTGGAGAAACACCGCCCCACACCTCAAGTCGGTGTTTCAGAGATAAAAACGGGAAGCTATTAATTGTTCGCTACATCCCAGGCGTTTCTAGTTTCGTTTGTAGAAAGCAACTGCATTTAGATTTCATAATTTCATTTAGTCTGCTATGTTGCTGGAAACCAAACATCTGCTCTCACACACAGGAACCTCAGCCCTCTCTAACATTTATTCATTGTCATTTACCCTCTCTCCATGCTATCTTAGCCTATATTAACCATGCTATCTGGCTACTTCTCCCTCTCCTACCCCTAGCTACTTCTCCCCCTCCTATCCTTAGCTACTTCTCCCCCTCCTACCCATAGCTACTTCTCACCCTCCTACCCTTAGCTACTTCTCCCCCTCCTACCCATAGCTACTTCCCCTACCCAACTACTCCCCCCTCCTACCCCCTAGCTACTTCTCCCCTCATATCCCTTAGCTACTTCTCCCCTCATATCCCTTAGCTACTTCTCCCCTCATATCCCCTAGCAAATTCTCCCCTCATATCCCTTAGCTACTTCTCCCCTCCTACCCTAAGCTAATTCTCCCTTTCCTACCTATAGCTACGTGTCCCCCTCCTACACCTAGCTATTTTCTTGCCTTTCTAACTACCTCTACCTCCTCTCCTTACTTATATCCGTGTCTCCCTACTTCTCTATCCAACCTATTTGTCCTTCTCTTCTTTACTAATTGAAGAAACTAAATGGCATTCTATATTCCAACTTCCTCTATTCTTGCACTCGCTCAAAGATTTCGCTGTAGACCTGCAGAGGCGACAGAGGAAAAGCATCTTGCCAAGAACACACAAGAGTTGTAAATCATTCCCCACACGGCAGCGGATGTAGCAGAAGGTTAAGCCAGCCCGGGTAACTCTAATAATTCTCAATTGTGCCTCTCCACTATCACTTAGCCGGCCATTTTGTCGAAGAATTCCGAACCCTACACTAACACACCTCACTGCAGTTTGCTTCAGGCAGTTTAGACCGCCGTGTACCGGGAGAGCAATCTGCGCAAATAATTGTGTTTCTCCCTGCTGCAGCCCTGGATACATTTTCTCCCAACCCACCGGGAAGAGGGACAGGAAATCGGGGCCGAGGATAAGTTCCATACAGGCGTGCGTTTTGTTGCGGCTTCTTCTAGTAGAGAAAAAAGATGAAAGATTGGGTTTAAAAGGTGACGATGAATCGGCCACTTACGATTCAATTTGCCCGAAAGATACGGCTAGAAGAATAGATAATAAAGCACGCGCGGCGCACTCCAGAGCGCCGTCATTGCAATAAACATAAAAAAATTGGTATTGCTTGTCGCTGAATTTTCTCTTCTTTTTCAGCGAAAGCAAAAGCAAGGAGCGGCCGGGGAGAACACGAAGGAACTGCGCACATGCCCGCTTGGCGGCAGCGGCAGCGGATGGATGACACACGCAAACAAATCCACAATGTAGCCAAACTGCATTGCAGCCATAAAACTTCTCGGCTTCGCGAGAACTGCTTTAAATTAGAAGAATTATTGCTTTGGCCAGGTTGCTGCCTCCTTATCTTGGAGACGGAAACCCAGAGGGAAGGAGCGCCTCTCACTTCTGCTGCCTGCAATAATCTGCGAATGTAGCCGAATTGGAAAATTGCTGCGGAGGTCTCTCGATCCTTTTTTATAAACCAAATTGCTTTGCTCCTTTGCTGGCTTTGTGCTTCCTGTCTGTCTGTCTGTCTGTCTGTCTGTCTGTCTGTCTGTCTGTCTGACTGTCTGATTGTCTGATTGTCTGTCTGTCTGTCTGTCTGACTGTCTGATTGTCTGTCTGTCTGTCTGTCTGTCTGATTGTCTGTCTGTCTGTCTGTCTGTCTGTCTGTCTGATTGTCTGTCTGTCTGTCTGTCTGTCTGTCTGTCTGTCTGTCTGTCTGTCTGTCTGTCTGTCTGATTGTCTGTCTGATTGTCTGTCTGTCTGTCTGTCTGTCTGTCTGTCTGTCTGTCTGTCTGTCTGTCTGTCTGTCTGCTTGTCTGTCTGTGTCTGTCTGTCTGTCTGTCTGTCTGTCTGTCTGTCTGTCTGTCTGTCTGTCTGTCTGTCTGTCTGTCTGTCTGCCTGTCTGTCTGTCTGTCTGTCTGTCTGTCTGTCTGTCTGTCTGTCTGTCTGTCTGATTGTCTGTCTGTCTGTCTGTCTGTCTGTCTGTCTGTCTGTCTGTCTGTCTGTCTGTCTGTCTGTCTGTCTGTCTGTCTGTCTGTCTGTCTGACTGTCTGATTGTCTGATTGTCTGTCTGTCTGTCTGTCTGACTGTCTGATTGTCTGTCTGTCTGTCTGTCTGTCTGATTGTCTGTCTGTCTGTCTGTCTGTCTGTCTGTCTGATTGTCTGTCTGTCTGTCTGTCTGTCTGTCTGTCTGTCTGTCTGCCTGTCTGTCTGTCTGTCTGTCTGCTTGTCTGTCTGTGTCTGTCTGTCTGTCTGTCTGTCTGTCTGTCTGTCTGTCTGTCTGTCTGTCTGTCTGTCTGTCTGTCTGTCTGTCTGTCTGTCTGTCTGCCTGTTTGTCTCTCTGTCTGTCTGTCTGCATGTAAAAGTTCACACGAAAAGAAAAGACAAGCTTGTGACAAGAGGACAATCAGCATCTAATTACACTACCAGGATGCAGGCCAAATGAAAATCCAAAATAAAGAGGATTACAGCGCAAAGGATAATTAAAGAAAGCAAAGCCATGCAGCTAGCGAGGCGGGGGCAGTCAACCAAATAATTGGCAACAAATTTGAAAGCTGGCCCAACCCGGGCCAACAATAGAGGAGCAACGAGTAGCAGCGAGAGTGAGCGACCGGTCAAGCAGGAGGATGAAGGGGGATTCGCCGAGGCGTACTGGTGGACCGCCGCCTCAGCACAGCACGGTTTAATTGGCTCAGGTGGATCAGGGCTGGCGGCCTTTGTGGCCTCCGCTCTCGCCTGGGGGGACGAGAGGTCGGCGAGCAAAAAATATGAAAAACTGCCAATGTCCAGCCTCCCGCCCGCATCCTACATTGAGGCAGCTTAAGGACCCCGCCTCGGGGAATGAGCGGAGCTATCAGCAGCCCCGCTGCCGGGGTCTCCACGCATGGATAAAGCGGCTGGGTTAATAACTGGACACTGCGGCACAGGGCACACGTGCGAGCGGCCGGCCCGCAGACTTCTTCATAATTTAATGCTCCATCACTACAGTATCCGCTTATGCTAGATGTATAATCGCCCATTGTCCTAGACCAATGAACCTGCTTAGCCATAACTATAAGGATTCCCACTGTCTTTGATGAGGACTATAATTAGCAGGGAGCTACTAAGCAAAGGAATTGGTTTCCCTCCCCAAGCACAATTTTGTTTTCTTATCCTCCTAGCAAAACTAAAATCTCTCCCTTGTGTTTTAAATCACGCTGAAGGTCATGAAGACAAACATTTATGAAGATACCAACGGTAGAGACATTACATTGAAGTTACAATTCTTGACAAATAATGTGTATCAATCGATGTACCTATCTAGCTCGTATCTATCCAGCCGACATGACTTCATATGGTGCTCCAATTGCACAAAGTCTGCAAAGGAAGAATTTGCTGAATTCCAACGATCCCAATAATGCAGGGAACTTGCAAAGCTGGCTGATGAGATGAGATTAACCCGATTGCAAATATCTTTTCGAATAAATTATAAGAATATAAACTCATTCTGAAAACCGAATAATTCGATTGGTGCCTGTCATAGAAGAGGCACAAGATTATCCACTGCGCGTGTGCGGCCACCAACTGATAAACAATAGATGCCAATCGCGCAATGAGAATTTCAAGGATGGAGGAGGTCTTCAGCCTGGAGAACTGCTCAGCTCTCCACGCATAGAGATGGCTATCACTGTGCTGGCTATTGCGCCAGCGCCCGTCAGCTAACATTTAGTTAATGAAGCCAGACTCACCTGCATGCACAGCTATATTCATCATCTACTTAACCTGCATCGATTGACCCGCGATGCTTTATTCAGCTAGCTAGTTGAGCAGTCATGCCGATTCCGCTAAGCCGGATACGTACGCAGACTCGCATTTCTCAGGCATGCCTGCATTCTGTGCCAAGGGACCTGGCTCTCATGGTTGAGCACTGCACAAGCCCCAGGCCAATTCTCGTTCAAGAGCCCTAAAATTAATGTCATGATATTAGTTTAGTAAGAAGCATTAGGCTGTGTGCACCCTGGCGCACTTTAAGCGACATTGTCACACAGCCCCCGGGAAGGGACAGCGGCTCTCACTGCAGTGCAGCACCCGGGAAGGGGCCGGCGAGAGGCATTGCTGCCCATTCCGCCGACTCCCCTGAGCAGGCACACAAGCGCGCGGATACGTACGCAGTCATACGCACAGGCACACACTCACACAGGAGTGTACAGCGGCCCTAACTTTATATTATCGTTAGGCATGTACACTTCACTGCGCATTGGGAGTTGGCCCTCACGGCCGTTAATTGCACGAGCAGAGCCAAGCCGAGATTCCAATTCAGCCCCAAATTAATGTGACGGCACTTGGAATCGAGCCTGGGCCGCTGGCACATCAGAGCGCTGCGATAGACCGCTGGGCTACGCCCCCCTTAACCGTTAAGCTACTCTGCATCTGGGATGCTGAAATCGAAACGAAATTCAAACAATACAAGCATTGCAATTTTGATTCATTGCTTTTTCACTAACATAAAAGAAGAAACAATTCTTTTAGTAGTAACTTTGTTAAAGCTAGCAAATAAAAATGCATCAAGTGACGTGTTTGTTTAATTTAAGTCACCGAATGAACCGAGCTTCGAGCACAAACGCATGCAATAGAGAGATAGAAGGTATAGCATAAACAGCTAGGGGAACAAATATAAAAAAGAATTACAGTGGCAGGAGGACAGACTGCAATTGCAACAGACATTGAGTTATCAAGAGAGACTTGGACAGCAACAAAAAAGTTATGGACCACGAACCAAAAAAGAACACGAAAAAACTAGCAGAGCAATAAGAAAAAAACTACTATTACTGTACAATTCAGCTGAAATCCATCATTGCGCTCTCCATTCCAGGTGGATGAAGCTGAGGATCAAGAGTGGCGAGAAAGGCAGCTGGATGCAGACTATGGGAGAATCAAGAGTGGGAGGAGCTTCTCAACACAGTAAATCCTCACAATTGGATGGCATCTGCGAAGACTGAAACCAAAAACGCGCGCCAAGAGCGTGGCGGAGAGGGGAGGGGAGAGTGCCGAAAAAATGTGATGGGGCAATGGCCAGAGCCAGAACTAGAATACTTCGATCACAAAGTCTCCCAGCAAGTGAAAGGGAAAGAGAGATGCAGCTGTTCCAGAACCACTTCATCATCAGAATCTTCGCCTCTCTTCGCACACCTTGAGATATCACAATTCAAAAATATGAGTCACAACTATAGGATTAGGCAATAGTAAAGAATTGAGTTGCAGCAAAAAATATGGCGACTTAGCGAGAGCTGCGAATGAAAACACGGGCACTAAAATTGAGTTATTACTAGAATTTTATTTTTGATTGCAATCATAACGTGACTTAATATTTAAATATTCTTATTTATTACTAGTAATGAGGGAACATACACGCGCAACTGCTGGCTGACCTGGCCAATCCGGCCAACGTAAATTGAGGTGGACCAGGGGTAAGTCGCGAAAATGCCCACCCAAGGGAATAAACATAGTAGTAATTAGATGACGAAGCATTTAGCCTTAATAATACAGTCATAGTTACTCCTGCCGTTTACTCAAAATTACGTTAATTTTCTGAGCATTACTTCCCCAGGTAAGTCGCATTTTTGGTCAAAAAGTAAGTCACATGGCCAGTGTAAATCAGGGGGTTTGCGCATGTATGAGAGAGAATATGGGTCAGTTGACAATTAAAAGGAAATGTGAACTGCATTTCCAAGCCTGTTGATGTCCAAGCTAAAATCTTCAACTCAAGATTCGACTAATCTCCTAAAAATATTTCTTCTGACTCAATGAATTTATTCATCAGCAGCCAGTATCGGCTCCGGAGTTCCACGGCCACAGCAGCGCGGGTCCTTCATCATCAGCCTCATCTTGGCCATCGGCCTCGGCCTCGCCGCCATCCTCATCGTCGCTGGAGTAGTGCCGGTCGCGGCCGCTGCTCGACTCTTCGTCCTCGGGCAGGCCGATCAGGAATTGTCGATCGCCGCTAAGCCGCAGTCCGGCGGCAATTAGGGCGTCGGCCACCTCATCAGGGGTGGCACTCAGCGACTTCAGCACGACGTAGTTGCACAGGCGGCTGATGGGCAGGCGCACCAGGTCTCCATAAGGATCATCGCTGCTGCTGTCATCTGAATCGGGCACCTCGGCCGTGCTCCGGCGATGCCGTTCAAACAGTAGGCTGGTTCGGGCGCATCTGACCGCCTCCTGGGCCAGGTGCTCGTCGCGCGGCAACTCCGGTTGCCATGGGAACTCAAATTTTAATACTTCCTTATATGGCTCGGCTGTTGAATAGTCGCTGACAGTGTCATTTGGAACAAATGCGCGGCTTATAGCGTGGCCAGAAGTATCACTAGGATTTGTGACGTCACCGGAAGTACCAGTATAGCTCGTAGGGATATCAACGGAAGCACCAATATGATTAGTGACGTCATAGGAAGTCCCAGTACGATTAGTGATGTCACCGTAAGAAACAGTACGATTAGTGGCGTCACCGGAAGCAACAGTATGATTAGTGACGTCACCGGAAGCAACAGTATGATTAGTGACGTCACCGGAAGCAACAGTATGATTAGTGACGTCACCGGAAGTCTTAATACGTTTAGTGACAGGTCCTGGCAACAAGGTAAATACGGCAATCTGCGAGCAGTGGCCAATCATCTTCAGGCCGTCGGGCGCGTCGCCAACGCCAGTGAATCGAACAGCGTAGCCGTACCGGCGGGCGATGGACTGCGACCAGGCCTGGAACTGAGCCCGAGTCCATTCGAATTTGTGATCATGATGCCGCAGGCCGGGAAAGCGCGGCCCGAAGCAGGTATTGAATTCGGCATTGGGAGTGGTGACAACAACCAGGCCGGGCCTCAGCTGGCCAAACAGGTGGCCGGGCAGCCTGGCCAGCTGGTCAAGCGGCAGGTGTTCGATCATTTCCACTAGCAGAGCGGCGTCGGCGCCGGCAAGCCTAGCATCTGGCTCGGTGGCGCAGCCGGCCAGCAGCCTGGCGCGCATTGGCCGGCTCCGCTTCTTCATGTAGTCGCCGACAGTCGGCGCCAGACTCTGCCTGGCCGCTTCCAGCATCACCGGGTCCTGTTCGGCGACGTAGTCGACTGCCAGATAATCGACATCGAATCGGAGAAACTTCAACGATTGAGAAAACAGGCGGCACTCGGCGGCGCCAAGGTCGATCAGTTTGATCACGCCGGGCCGCCTGCTGTCGTTGCCGAACCGCTCCACTAGCAGGTCGAACGCGGCCGTGTATCGCTGCTTGTACAGCGGCGGCGAGAAGCTTACAGTTAGCGACGTCGATGATTCGACTCGGTCGCGATCATCGCCGCCTCCGATTGGCTGGAAGCAGGGCCGACGGGGAAATACGACGCGCTGTGCGGCCAGGCCGAGCAGCTGCCACGGAGGCCATTGAGAGGCTTCGCTTGCTTCGATGGACTCGTACCAGGCTGGCCGGCTGTAGGACCGGTAGAATGCGGTGGAATTGGCGGCTGAATTCGCAGACGCAGCAGCTGACGAATTGTCGTCCGGTGCGTTGTCGAACTGGCCGACAGAAGCTGCCTCCTCCTGTGTGCCAATGGTTTTAATCAGCCTTAAATAAAGTACAAATGTACTTTAAAAGTTTAGATAAAGTAATTTGTACTTTTAAATCGAGCACATGTACTTTAAAAAGAGTACTTGTGCTAAGAAAAGTACACGTGTACTTTTTTCTTGGGCTAACACGAGAAATCGAATAAAGTTTCGTCAGTCAATGGTGCAAACACTTACCGACTCAATCAAGTACTGCTGTTGCTCCTGTTGCTGAGTTGATGAAGGACCAACCAGCTGGTTTGAAACAGTTGAAACCGACGCCACGGCCGACGCTTCGGCAGACGGGGCGGCAGCAGCAGAAGCAGGCTGCTGTGCGACATCGGGGCAGTCGCCGCTGCTCAGTGACGCTGTGGGGGTCTGGTGTGCGGGGTGGATGGCGGGTGACCTATTCAATATAAACAAAACACATGGCAATTTTTATCATAAATACTTAATCATCTGGTGTCTCTGTTACCGCTTTTCAGTGGTTAATGGGCGATTCTTAACGGTGTCTAGTGGGCGATTCTCAGCGGTGTCTAGTGGGCGATTCTCAGCGGTGTCTAGTGGGCGATTCTTTAGGTGTCTAATGGGCGATTCTTAACGGTGTCTAATGGGCGATTCTTTAGGTGTCTAATGAGCGATTCTTAACGGTGTCTAGTGGGCGATTCTTTAGGTGTCTAATGAGCGATTCTTAACGGTGTCTAGTGGGCGATTCTTTAGGTGTCTAATGGGCGATTCTTAACGGTGTCTAGTGGGCGATTCTTTAGGTGTCTAATGGGCGATTCTTAACGGTGTCTAGTGGGCGATTCTTTAGGTGTCTAATGGGCGATTCTTAACGGTGTCTAGTAGGCGATTCTTAACGGTGTCTAGTGGGCGATTCTTAACGGTGTCTAGTGGGCGATTCTTAACGGTGTCTAGTGGGCGATTCTTAACGGTGTCTAATGGGCGATTCTTAACGGTGTCTAGTGGGCGATTCTTTAGGTGTCTAATGGGCGATTCTTAACGGTGTCTAGTGGGCGATTCTTAACGGTGTCTAGTGGGCGATTCTTAACGGTGTCTAGTGGGCGATTCTTAACGGTGTCTAGTGGGCGATTCTTAACGGTGTCTAGTGGGCGATTCTTAACGGTGTCTAGTGGGCGATTCTTTAGGTGTCTAATGGGCGATTCTTAACGGTGTCTAATGGGCGATTCTTAACGGTGTATAGTGGGCGATTCTTAACGGTGTCTAGTGGGCGATTCTTAACGGTGTCTAGTGGGCGATTCTTAACGGTGTCTAGTGGGCGATTCTTAACGGTGTCTAGTGGGCGATTCTTAACGGTGTCTAGTGGGCGATTCTTAACGGTGTCTAGTGGGCGATTCTTAACGGTGTCTAGTGGGCGATTCTTAACGGTGTCTAGTGGGCGATTCTTTAGGTGTCTAATGGGCGATTCTTAACGGTGTCTAATGGGCGATTCTTAACGGTGTCTAGTGGGCGATTCTTAACGGTGTCTAGTGGGCGATTCTTAACGGTGTCTAGTGGGCGATTCTTAACGGTGTCTAATGGGCGATTCTCAGTGGTGCCTAATGGGCGATTCTCAGCGGTGTCTAATGGGTGATTCTTGGCGGTGTCTAGTGGGCGATTCTTAACGGTGTCTAGTGGGCGATTCTTAACGGTGTCTAGTGGGCGATTCTTAACGGTGTCTAATGGGCGATTCTCAGTGGTGCCTAATGGGCGATTCTCAGCGGTGTCTAATGGGTGATTCTTGGCGGTGTCTAGTGGGCGATTCTTAACGGTGTCTAGTGGGCGATTCTTAACGGTGTCTAGTGGGCGATTCTTAACGGTGTCTAATGGGCGATTCTCAGTGGTGCCTAATGGGCGATTCTCAGTGGTGCCTAATGGGCGATTCTCAGCGGTGTCTAATGGGTGATTCTTGGCGGTGTCTAATTGGCGATTCTCAGAGGTGTCTAATGGGCGATTCTCAGAGGTGTCTAATGGGTGATTCTTGGCGAAATTTGGCACTTCAACAGAAAGCAGGTGTTTTAATCAGCATTGCAAAAAAGCAGTGTAATATTTAAAATATTTTGGCACCAAAATGCTCCCGTTTAATGTTACTAAAGTAGAAAGTAAGACAGAAGGATGCGGGTAGGCAAAAAATCTCCCATAAACAATGCTGCATCAAAATCCGCGACATCTGATAGTTGTGACTTGGAAAATCTTTCAATCTTTCCGGACCATATTGGACTGTGGGCAATGTTTTCACTACCAACAAAACTACCAGAGTCAACGTCGGCTTGTGATCCCTCCATCAACTTTTGACTGTTTATTTGGATTAGAATTCGCACCGAGCCGCCTTCTTCTCTTAAAGCTTTAGGTGGCGCTATCAAGTTACGCTGCCAGTAATTAATATAAAAAATGACACCAAACTCCGGTCTAACATCGATCATTTTTTAAGAAATCGCGCTTTCTGAGAGCTTGTAGATGCCTAATGGTGTAGCAAATCGGTGGTCGCTTTGCACCCTGCAGGAGCGTAAAAACATCCTCAGGAGGGCTGTGGACACCCTGGCGCTACATCTTCGGCGAAATCGTTCCCCATCCAGCCGTGAGGCAGTCCTGCCTACCCCTGAGCACACACAGGCGCGCCAATTCTGTACGCAGGCAGGCACGCACTCTGTGGCCGCGCCCCTTGCCACTTAACTGTCAGCGTCTTTGTATTGTACATTATCTACAAATCAAGGAGCTGGCAATAGGGGAACTCATAATAAATAATGATTGCTTTATGGCAAGAATCAGCTGTTGAGGCCTGAGCCACGGCCCGTAGCAGGCTTCTGTGAGGGTGTTAGATAGAATTGGCCACTTTAACGGGATAAAGGGGGACAAGACAGAAATCAAATGTTGAACAACCGGCACAATGATTGAATATGATTGCGCATCATCGGGTTAACAATTATACATTTGAAAACTAACTATAGACCCTGAAGCCTCACAGGTGCTAGCTACGTTAATTCAGCCGCAATATTTTATAGGGGCTCGCACACCGCGGGGGGGGGGGGCTTGAGGGAGGGACAGACAGACAGCCAGGAATAAGGCGGTGCGAATCTCTCCACTCTCTTAAAACAAGAGAGCCGACAAAGTTAAAGCAGAGAAGAAACGAAGTGTGATAATAAGAGGCAGAGGTAAGGGTTGGTTAAAGACATGGCCAACACAGGACGAAGACAAAGAATTATAGAGCGAATAGAAAAGAATTTGATCTTAAAAACAAGCCGGGTCATGGGAGAGAGAGAGAAAGGGAAGTCTGCGTATTGGGCTATTGACAATTGCCACCTTGGGGATTTCAATAGTGAAACAAACCGAAACCAGTGGGAGAAAAAAGTTTCCGGCCAAAGTATTAGCTATCTGCCTAGCTGTCAGTTGTTAATTGAAACAGAGACAGAGCGTGGAGCGTGCGGCGGGAATGATCGAGGAATTGCAACGTGCTGTCCTTCCTAGTAGGCTTCCTATAGGCCTATAGATATAGATAGAAAACCGGCGAGGTCGCCCGCATTTCTCGGACCGGCCCCACCCCCCCCCTCACTCCCCCGACTCGCCTCGGGGGGTCAGGCGCGAGCGGTTTGGCTCTTCTACTCTATAAATGCATAAACCCACATAGCGAAGAGTAAGGTAAAAATAAGGAAGCATCAACAGGCCGATCCCGCATAATTCGAATTCAATTTTAGCTCGCGATCTGTTCTTCTTCTACAAGCCCAAAAGCAGAAGAATATAGAAGAGAACATACGCAAGTCTTTCCCTGCACCGTTTGCGCAATTAGACCGTGGAAAAACCCGCATAGGTGTGGGGGGAGGAGAGAGACTAGAATGGGAAGATTTGGAAGGAGGGCCATCGCGCCGAGTTTTGACACCGCGCTGCGCAGTAGAAGCGGGGAAATTTAAAAGAGAAAAAAAAGCAGACACAAAGAAAGAGATCGCCACGTCCCGATTAACGCAGGAAAGAGAAAAACACCAGACCGACCTGTTACGCAATGCACAACTTTAAGCCTCTCTCACCATTTATATACTTGCATTAAAATAATGGCTGATGTAGAGACAGCGATAACCTACGCTCCCCCATTCAAGCCGTCTTGAGGAGCTTCATCTTGGGCGCGGGATGCTGGACACACTGGCTTGACTCGAATTCTGTGACGGGAAATGCCCCAAGCAGACCAACACCCCCCACCCAGCAAGATAATCCGCAAACTGGCAGATTAGCAAATTATATGTTAGCCTTTTCTTCTTAAAAAATTTTCTAAACTAATTGGCCTCTTCTAAAAGCAGTTCCACACAAGATTAGAAACACACTCGGAAGCTAACAACCGTCTCTGATAGGAGATCAAGTGAAAACTCAGGTGCGAATTCAACTGTTACGAGTAGAAAGAGAAAGAAAGCGGCACGTGGCCCCTGCCGAAGCCTTCCTGCTAATGCAGTTTCTGCACGCAAAGATTTCTGCTTGGAGAAATGATCACACACACCTTTGAGCGATAAAACTGACAAGCCATTATTACTAAAAAAACTTCATAAGTTGAAATGAATAAATAAAACGCAACAAGGAAGTAAATTTAAACACTTAAAATACGTTAGTCTGCATTTTTGGATTTAATTATTAAACAATCCGACATTAATTAAGGTATTACAGGAAAACGTGACAGCGCGCTTTAGAACCATAACAAATCAGCCAATGAGTTAATATAGAAAACTATAGATCTTTTCTCTAAAACCTCTCAAAGGGGACACACATTATCTATACTGTTTTTATCGCTCACTGAGATCTCATAGGTGAGATTTTAGCGCCAATCTACCACAGATGAGATTTTAGCGCCAATCCAACACCACAGGTGAGATTTTAGCGCCAATCCAACACCACAGGTGAGATTTTAGCGCCAATCCAACACCACAGGTGAGATTTTAGCGCCAATCCAACACCACAGGTGAGATTTTAGCGCCAATCCAACACCACAGATGAGATTTTAGCGCCAATCTAACACGACAGGTGAGATTTTAGTGCCAATCCAACACCACAGATGAGATTTTAGCGCCAATCCAACACGACAGGTGAGATTTTAGCGCCAATCCAACACCACAGATGAGATTTTAGCGCCAATCCAACACGACAGGTGAGATTTTAGTGCCAATCCAACACGACAGATGAGATTTTAGCGCCAATCCAACACCACAGATGAGATTTTAGCGCCAATCCAACACGACAGGTGAGATTTTAGTGCCAATCCAACACGATAGATGAGATTTTAGCGCCAATCCAACACCACAGATGAGATTTTAGCGCCAATCCAACACCACAGGTGAGATTTCAGCGCAGAAATCAAGAATTGTAGGTAATTGATTTAGCTTCAGAAGGTTTTAGTTATTTTTGGCCTACAACTTTCATGCAAAACGCAGAGGAACTGAAATGGCATCCAAATTGCATAAACCAATCATAATGATTGAACTAACACCAACCTTTAGACTAGCACCCTATCTGCACATAGTTTCTCAGCGCGTCATTTCCCCCCGTGAGCGGCTTGGTCAGCCTTCAAATCGGCCAGCTCTCGCCGGAGCTCATCAACATCGTCCGAATCTTCTTCTTCTTCTCCGTCATCATCTTCTTCTTCAGAATCCTCTTTGTCGTCGTCCCGACCGCCGTAGTAGCCACCGTAGCCGTAGCCACCGTAGCCGCCGGCCTCGTCGTCGTCGCCCCCAGTGGCGGCGGCCTGCCTACCGTAGTTGTAGCTTCGGGCAGTGACGCTCAAATTCTTGGTCTCCTGCAGGTCGTAGCCGCACTTCGGGCAGGGCAAGGCGCGGTCTTTGTCGTATTTGAAGCCGCGTCGTTTCACGTGATCGTCGCAGAAGCAGATTTTGCAACGCATGCACGAGTACTGACCGAGGCGATTGCAGCTGCCGCCTGGGGTGGGGGGGGGGAGACGGGATTATATTAGTAACCGTGTGCTAGTATTATAGCAATTTAATTATAGTAACTTTATACTCAATGTAAATTTAATGGAATACCTAATGTTACAATACCGAAACTTCACCTACCGAAACTTTACCTACCGAAAGCTTCACATACCGAAACTTCACATACCAAAAGCTTCACATACCAAAAGCTTCACATACCAAAAGATTCACAAACCAAAAGCTTCACATACCAAAAGCTTCAGATACCAAAAGATTCACATACCAAAAGCTTCACATACCAAAAGCTTCAGATACCAAAAGATTCACATACCAAAAGCTTCACATACCAAAAGCTTCAGATACCAAAAGATTCACATACCAAAAGCTTCAGATACCAAAAGCTTCATATACCACAAGATTCAGATACCGAAACTTCACCTACCGAAACTTTACATACCGAAAGCTTCACAAAAGCAAATATTTTAAGCTTAAACTTTCCATGCCAAAAGTCAAGCTATTCAATATACATTATATATAACATATATTGTACATTACAAATCGAACTGAATTCTAATAACTATGGGTAGTTAAATTTATAAAACATGACAAAATTGACTAGAAAAGCAAATTATTTTATTGCGTTCTATATTAATTCCGAGTCTGCAAAAGCGCCTAAATCTAGTTAGAGTGGGATGCGGCAAATCATATAAGTATCTTTACTTGCCGTGTATCGAGGCTTAAAAAAGCAAAAATGTACGAGCAAAAGAGACGCCTGGGGCTTAAGAATTAAGAAACACACTTGTTATCCACTTGAATTGATAGAAGAAAGCCAATTATTATATTAAAAAGACATTTTTCATTTGTCTTAACCGACAATTTTTCTTTATCTAATTGTTATTGTAGAGGAAGTGAATTCTTTGATACTTTTGCTAGCTTCGTGTCGGTAAGTTGTTTTTCTTTCACAAGGAATATTCAGGCCAGATTCCTCTAGGCCGAGTAAATTGCAACATATTGCTTAGAGTCAGCGGGCGGTAGGCCCAGAGCCGCTAGCATCTTTTATTTTTGTCTGGTTTTCTTGTTCTCCAGATCGGTTAGATAAACCGTTAATAGCCGGCTATGCAGTGAAGCATGCCAGACAACAATTATATCGAGTCCAAATCCCATTCACAGTGTATAAGCTCTGCTCCAAGTTAGGAGACGGAAATCTTCTCATCCATGAATAATGCCGGCACAATCTGTTGAAGTAATTCCTTTCCTGCCTTTCCTTGCCATAATTGAAGGACAAAAAACAATAGGGACTTAAAAATAGTCGATAAAATCGCTACAGCTAATCTTCTAGGAGTTGAAAGAGCGCCTTTTCAAAGCCTTGGATACAACGGCAGCTTCAATGCGATCTCGATAACTCAACACGATACGGTTGTCAGAGTGAATTCCAAAGAACACCAAGCAGATCGGATGTCGAACTTCTCTGTTGTGATGAAGCAATTAGTTTGCCACAACTGAAAATCAGATAGAAGAAGCTGAAGAGCCTGCCAGCCCTCAGATTTTCTGAGTCAGGAAACGCGCGGAGGACGGCAGCAGCTGCAGCAATAAAGAATGAGGAGAGAAAAAGAGGGAGCCACGCGTCTCCTCAGTTTTTATTCGCCAAGTGACAATTCGGAGGGATGGAATTCGCCTTTGAGCTTTCTATTTAACAACCGCAGCCGCCGACAGACGGGCGTTCAAGAGTGGAGGATCGGAAACAAACACTGGTTGCTAGGCAGATGAGCAAGCACAGTAACAAAACCAGCAGCCGCTGCGGCTCCCTGCTCCGTAAAAAAACAGCAATCGATGACAAGCGGCCCAGGATGATAAATTTGATGAGTGGCGGCTGATGACAAAAGCGAGGTAGCAACCAAAACCGCAGACGGCTGGAGTGCTGCTTGTCTTTGACTAGCACAGCTTGTGGATTTTCCACGGGGGAATGGCGCCTGTCTCAATTTTTATCCCTCCCCATACTACAAGAGGCGCTAAGTCTCTTAAATATCCTTGAGATCGCTTTATCGGCACAATGTGACAATTCTCCTCCATTCAGCAGGCTCACTGCCATTATTCAAAAATAGCGGCGCTGATTGATGCCCAATATTAGCTCAGCCGGCACGCCCTGCCTAGGATCTAAGATTGAGCAGATTTGCTTACGAGTTTATTCTTAATCATTTCCTTTCTTCTGCAAACACGCGCGCGGTGTATTTTCCCTTTTCCGTTGCCGTGGCAAAAAGCCACTAACGTGGATACAGGCAAAGGGATAAATGATAAGCCGCTTATACAAACTAATTCCTCACTTTTCAAACCCTAAAAACTTGTCAACGGTAAGCAGTTACACACAGATCTACTCGATCCGATTATTTCACTGAATTAGCAGCATTTTACGCTATTTCAAGCTCATCATTAATATTACAGTTGAACCACTTTTACATGTCCTTGACTTTTACATAGATTTTACATGAAATTGATTCTTTAACAAACCTTCCTACAGTGGACAGCCGCTGCATGTCTCTGAACCTACAATGGACAGTTGCTGTATGTCTGTGATCCTACAGTGGACAGTTGAAGTATGTCTGTGATCCTACAGTGGACAGTTGCTGAATGTCTGTGATCCTACAGTGGACAGTTGAAGTATGTCTGTGATTCTACAGTGGACAGTTGCTGTATGTCTGTGATCCTACAGTGGACAGTTGCTGAATGTCTGTGATCCTACAGTGGACAGTTGCTGTATGTCTATGGTCCTACAGTGGACAGTTGCTGTATGTCTATGGTCCTACAGTGGACAGTTGCTGCATGTCTGTGATCCTACAGTGGACAGTTGCTGCATGTCTGTGATCCTACAGTGGACAGTTGCTGCATGTCTGTGATCCTACAGTGGACAGTTGTTGTATGTCTGTGATCCTACAGTGGACAGTTGCTGAATGTCTGTGATCCTACAGTGGACAGTTGCTGTATGTCTATGGTCCTACAGTGGACAGTTGCTGTATGTCTATGGTCCTACAGTGGACAGTTGCTGCATGTCTGTGATCCTACAGTGGACAGTTGCTGCATGTCTGTGATCCTACAGTGGACAGTTGCTGCATGTCTGTGATCCTACAGTGGACAGTTACTGTACGTCTGTGATCCTACAGTGGACAGTTGCTGAATGTCTGTGATCCTACAGTGGACAGTTGCTGCATGTCTGTGATCCTACAGTGGACAGTTGCTGCATGTCTGTGATCCTACAGTGGACAGTTGCTGTATGTCTGTGATCCTACAGTGGACAGTTGCTGTATGTCTGTGATCCTACAGTGGACAGTTACTGTACGTCTGTGATCCTACAGTGGACAGTTGCTGCATGTCTGTGATCCTACAGTGGACAGTTGCTGCATGTCTGTGATCCTACAGTGGACAGTTGCTGCATGTCTGTGATCCTACAATGGACAGTTACTGTATGTCTGTGATCCTACAATAGACAGTTGTTGTATGTCTGTGATCCTACAGTGGACAGTTGCTGCATGTCTGTGATCCTACAATAGACAGTTACTGTATGTCTGTGATCCTACAGTGGACAGTTGCTGAATGTCTGTGATCCTACAGTGGACAGTTGCTGTATGTCTGTGATTCTACAGTGGACGGTTGCTGTATGTCTATGGTCCTACAGTGGACAGTTGCTGTATGTCTATGGTCCTACAGTGGACAGTTGCTGTATGTCTGTGATCCTACAGTGGACAGTTGCTGTATGTCTGTGATCCTACAGTGGACAGTTGCTGAATGTCTGTGATCCTACAGTGGACAGTTGCTGTATGTCTGTGATTCTACAGTGGACAGTTGCTGTATGTCTATGGTCCTACAGTGGACAGTTGCTGTATGTCTGTGATCCTACAGTGGACAGTTGCTGTATGTCTGTGATCCTACAGTGGACAGTTGCTGCATGTCTGTGATCCTACAATAGACAGTTGCTGCATGTCTGTGATTCTACAGTGGACAGTTGCTGTATGTCTGTGATCCTACAGTGGACAGTTGCTGTATGTCTGTGATCCTACAGTGGACAGTTGCTGAATGTCTGTGATCCTACAGTGGACAGTTGCTGTATGTCTGTGATTCTACAGTGGACAGTTGCTGTATGTCTATGGTCCTACAGTGGACAGTTGCTGTATGTCTGTGATCCTACAGTGGACAGTTACTGTATGTCTGTGATCCTACAGTGGACAGTTGCTGAATGTCTGTGATCCTACAGTGGACAGTTGCTGTATGTCTGTGATTCTACAGTGGACAGTTGCTGTATGTCTATGGTCCTACAGTGGACAGTTGCTGTATGTCTGTGATCCTACAGTGGACAGTTGCTGAATGTCTGTGATCCTACAGTGGACAGTTGCTGTATGTCTATGGTCCTACAGTGGACAGTTGCTGTATGTCTGTGATCCTACAGTGGACAGTTGCTGAATGTCTGTGATCCTACAGTGGACAGTTGCTGAATGTCTGTGATCCTACAGTGGACAGTTGCTGTATGTCTGTGATCCTACAGTGGACAGTTGCTGAATGTCTGTGATCCTACAATAGACAGTTGTTGTATGTCTGTGATCCTACAGTGGACAGTTGCTGAATGTCTGTGATCCTACAGTGGACAGTTGCTGAATGTCTGTGATCCTACAGTGGACAGTTGCTGAATGTCTGTGATCCTACAGTGGACAGTTGCTGTACGTCTGTGATTCTACAGTGGACAGTTGCTGTATGTCTATGGTCCTACAAAGGACAGTTACTGTACGTCTGTGATTCTACAGTGGACAGTTGCTGAATGTCTGTGATCCTACAGTGGACAGTTGCTGTATGTCTGTGATCCTACAGTGGACAGTTGCTGTATGTCTGTGATCCTACAGTGGACAGTTGTATTCTGTGATCCTACAGTGGACAGTTGCTGCATGTCTATGGTCCTACAGTGGACAGTTGTATTCTGTGATCCTACAGTGGACAGTTGCTGCATGTCTGTGATCCTACAAAGGACAGTTACTGTACGTCTGTGATTCTACAGTGGACAGTTGCTGAATGTCTGTGATCCTACAGTGGACAGTTGCTGTATGTCTGTGATCCTACAGTGGACAGTTGCTGTATGTCTGTGATCCTACAGTGGACAGTTGTATTCTGTGATCCTACAGTGGACAGTTGCTGTATGTCTATGGTCCTACAAAGGACAGTTACTGTACGTCTGTGATTCTACAGTGGACAGTTGCTGAATGTCTGTGATTCTACAGTGGACAGTTGCTGTATGTCTGTGATCCTACAGTGGACAGTTGAAGTATGTCTGTGATCCTACAGTGGACAGTTGCTGTATGTCTGTGATCCTACAGTGGACAGTTGTATTCTGTGATCATACAATGGACGGCCGCTGAGAGAGGTCAGCTAAATTCAATTACCTTCTTAGATATCAACTTACGGGCGAGACGTGGCGCCATATTGCCCCATAAAGCCATTTTTCGTTTCGTTGTCTTTATATCGTTTCTGATCATGTTTTCTTATGGCGGCTCATCTATCTACCCGTAAAGGCTGACTTGACTCTACAAAAGCATAATAGCGGACTATTTCTGCAATGAAATATTTTTTCAAGAACCAAGCACAGCTGGTCTAGCAAAAGAAGCTAAGTAAAGAAAAATCTTAGTGGGTCAACACGGACACCGAATTCTTATTTTCATTCACGCAATAAACTTTTCTTCTAGCATGAAAAAGCCAAAGCAAAATGTTAGAAGCAGCAAGAAGTCAGCTGAGCACAGACCCGATTCAATCTTTCGGTTTTGGCGCAGAAATCAGAAATAACTAAGAAATCAGTCAAACTGATCCCCAGCTAACCTAGTTTTCATTTTTTTTCAAAATTCCTTCCTCCTCGGATTGAATTGCCAGCCGCACAAATAATTGAGGTCAATTTTTTTAAAGAATAAAGTTGACGCCAGCTAGCTTGAGTTGTCTCTCGAGCGCATCCCCTAATGCGGGGAGTCCAGTGGGGGTATCAGTTTCGCACACGTGTGACCCATCCCGGATAAGGCATTTAAGGCTTAGCTGTTGCGCGCAGCAAGTCGACCGGTCGGTGTATTTATTAAGACAGGAGAAAGACGGCCACCGGGGTTCAATTTACTGGCGCACGGTGCAGGTAAGCCAGAGATACCTATCTAATCATAAGGCGCGTGACATTTCCCTTAGCCCAGTGGAGCTACAGAGAGAGAGGGGGTAAAGAAATTCGAGAGCATTCGACGCGCGCACCTCAACAATTAACAGATTGGTCATATGGCCTGTTGGGATAAAGCTAAGAGCAAGGTCGACGACTTAAGTAGACGGATGGGAACTTCGTTTCTTAGAAAATCTCTATGGAAGCTGGATTTAAGCGAAAACTACACTACCGAGATAGGAACTTTTCACGTCTTATCTTTATTATAGATATGGTTTTCAAAGAAACGATATGTCCCGTCCTACTCAAGACGTCTTTGAGCAGGAGAAACTCACTAAATAGCTAGGCCTACCCTAATAGTTGACGCGACTATTTCATACGAAATCAAAAAACCGCAGGCCACTTGCCGCGTCACTCAAGTAAGCAGCAGCTGGCCTCAGCCAGCCTGTCTCTGCTTGAGCATATTAACCACCAGGCCTGACCGTGTGGGTAAAAGCAATTCCGCTGATGAAGTACCGCTTTTGATCTCGTTGACGGATAAAAGTTGGCTATCGACAGCGGCAGCACTTCAAATCCACTTTACTTATTCGTGACTTGCCTGCTCAATAGTAGAGGATATACACTCTCTACTTTCTCCTTCACTTTCTAGCTAAGGGGAATAGGGTAGCACCAGTTGTTTGCCCACTTCAATGGCGGGGTGGCTGGGGTTGCGATCATGGACAGATAGGCTGAAGATATTAAGATAGAAGATTTCTTAACACAAGCGGAGGTGGAAGGGCCCCGGGCGGCGGGAACGGCGAGCTGGACTGGCGGTAGTGGGAGAGTCAAACAATGCCGCGGATGTTGGGAACATTTTCGGGTTCACGTGGCGCCTTTACCTTCTTCTCTCTCTCTCATAACTATTTGTCCTAGCATATCAGCTTTCCCATGCTAGTCTGGGGATCGGCAGCAGGCAGGCAGTCAATTATCAAGCCTTCATCAGTCTAAGGCTCTATCATCCCCAAATTAAGACATTGTGTGCGCGTGTGTGTGCTAGGCAAGCCGCAAAGAGGCCGGGTCAGAGGTCGGACAGGAACTTGCAGCGCATAAGAGAGCAATTTATATATTTTAATGCATCATCATTAAGCGACCTAAACTAGCAAATTTTCTGTCAAAATTAAAGGCAACACAAAATCGCAAGAAAGTAGGGGGGGGGGGAGAGAACTGGGTTTAAGCAGGAATAAGAAGTAAAATCAGGGGATTCTGTGGAAAATTACAGAAGAAAGTCCTACATGATTAGGAAATCTGGAGGGGACTGGAGGTTAGGAGCGAATCTAATATATAAAAAAACGAACAGGAAGGTCACCCCTAAGAGTGTCTGGGGCGATGGGAGGCCAACATGTGCGAGAAGGACCAACAATTCAATGAGACGCGATGCGACAGTTTGCGCAGATGAGGGGACATTGCGGGCCCTAGACAACCACAGCAGCACTCCACTTCACAATTCAGCAATTCTTTAACAATGCCCCGCGACACACCACAGCTTCCACTTAAATGAAACTGGTTTGCAAGTGGCATTCAACACCATTTTCTCAGCTTCCGTTTCTTGTTCCCTCTTAAACCAGAAACTTCTCTACAATTAAACAGCTGCAGCGTCAAATCCAGACTCGCGATTGCGGCTTAGCAACCAGTATTGAGGAAATTCCGATCCTCGCTCTCAACAACTCCTCTCGCGCCACGAGGATCCTGGCGGTCAAAGGCCACACGGAGGACAAGCTTGATTGACAATCGCCTTAGCGCGGCGGGGGGCGGTGCGGCGATACTCGACCCTTTATAATACCAGAGACTCTCACCGCGCTCCCTGCAGATCACTGTTGCTAAAAGATTAACCCCTCCATCTTTTGTGCTCAGCAAACGTCAGTCACCTGTTTTCTATAATTCCACAACTGGAAAGGATGGCTGCCTGCTTAAACAGGCAGTGTATCCGCCTGGATACAGCTTAGAAAAAGCAGACTAAGAGCAGCAAGAATAACATCGTACTCAGCTCAGTGTGGTGGGTTTGAACAACGGGATTTTTATTCATTTAAAATCCTCCATGGGAACAGAGAAGAGAAAAAACAATCAGTCAAGGTTTGCAACGTTCTGAACAGAAGCCCAGCACTTCAACATGCTCAAAAAAACCTTAGCCCGCATGGAGACAGGCATTCCTTTGTGCAGGTCACGCGCATGGCACATAAAAAATTAACTGTTTTTATATCTGACTTCTGCCCACAGCTTTGATTAGTCAGTTGGACTTTGAATATCAAGTGGATTTCAAAGTCATTTTTAGGTCAAAAAGGTTGTATCGAATATTAATTACGCAAAGTTTATATAATTTAAGCCTCAGATTCTCCAGGACAGGGCAGCCGCTACAGCCTCAGATTCTACAGGACAGGGCAGCCGCTACAGCCTCAGATTCTACAGGACAGGGCAGCCGCTACAGCCTCAGATTCTACAGGACAGGGCAGCCGCTACAGCCTCAGATTCTACAGGACAGGGCAGCCGCTACAGCCTCAGATTCTACAGGACAGGGCAGCCGCTACAGCCTCAGATTCTACAGGACAGGGCAGCCGCTACAGCCTCAGATTCTACAGGACAGGGCAGCCGCTACAGCCTCAGATTCTACAGGACAGGGCAGCCGCTACAGCCTCAGATTCTACAGGACAGGGCAGCCGCTACAGCCTCAGATTCTACAGGACAGGGCAGCCGCTACAGCCTCAGATTCTACAGGACAGGGCAGCCGCTACAGCCTCAGATTCTACAGGACAGGGCAGCCGCTACAGCCTCATTCTACAGGACAGGGCAGCCGCTACAGCCTCAGATTCTACAGGACAGGGCAGCCGCTAAATAATAGGAAATTTTTCTTATAAATAATTAAACTGATACTCGATCTTCTCTCCAAATATTCCTTAAAGAGTTTTTATCTCCGCTAAACAGACGAGTCCGATCAACTGTTGCATAAGCTTGAGTCGCATCGCATCTGAAGAATAAGGCAAACATGCATCAATTGAGCGAATCCTCCTGTAGCTATCATTACTATGATTATTAGACAGAGTTTTCACATTCAAAGCCTACCCCAACACCCGAGCTGACACAAAACAAGAAGTCAAAGTCAAACGAAGCGTTAAAACAGATTTGGGCGCCAGTGATCAGCGAGAGCAGCGGATAACAGACAGGATTTGGATAATTATAGCGCAGAGCCAGACAAGGAGGCGAGCCAGTTTCAGGCCAGGATGCGAATGACAGTGAAAAGACTGACCGAGCCTTGAACTGGGCCGCCAGAGCGCAGAAATGAGTTTTGAGAAAATTTTAGAAAGCAAACGACCGCGGCGAAGTCTTATAAAAGCTAAACTGACAGGGGGAAATCTCTCCCAACCCTCACCGCCCAGTCTATCGCTCACTTTCTGGAGTGTAATTATAATGTGCGATAATATATAGCAAATCCTATCCAGGATATCAGATCTAGCTATTTATAAATCACAATAACCATTACTGCTAAATGACATCATGATTCCATCCTCTGCGTGCTCAGACTTGAAAGCATTAAAATTAATCATGGAAAGAAAAGATCAATAAGGAAGTAATTCAAATTAGCGATTATTAATTTCAGTGAGCATGGCTTTTCTACAGATATCAACTGTGCGATCCTGTGAACTAGAAAAATGATAAAATTTTGAAGAATTTGCACAGTCAGTAAGCATTACACAAACCAGTAAGCAATGCACAAACCCGTCTCACTACACTAGCCAGTAAGCACTACACAAGCCAGTAAGCACTACACAAGCCAGTATCATTACACAAGCCAGTATCATTACACAAGTCAGTATAATTACACAAGCCAGTATCATTACACAAGTCAGTATCACTACACAAGCCAGTATCACTACACAAGCCAGTATCACTACACAAGCCAGTATCATTACACAAGCCAGTATCACTACACAAGCCAGTATCATTACACAAGCCAGTATCATTACACAAGCCAGTAAGCACTACAAAAGTCAGTATAATTACACAAGCCAGTATCATTACACAAGTCAGTATAATTACACAAGCCAGTATCATTACACAAGTCAGTATCATTACACAAGCCAGTATCATTACACAAGCCAGTAAGAACTACACAAGTCAGTATCATTACACAAGCCAGTAAGCACTACACAAGCCAGTATCATTACAAGCCAGTATCATTACAAGCCAGTATCATTACAAGCCAGTATCATTACAAGCCAGTATCATTACAAGCCAGTATCATTACAAGCCAGTATCATTACAAGCCAGTATCATTACAAGCCAGTATCATTACAAGCCAGTATCATTACAAGCCAGTATCATTACAAGCCAGTATCATTGCAAGCCAGTATCATTACAAGCCAGTATCATTACACAAGCCAGTATCATTACACAAGCCAGTATCATTACACAAGCCAGTAAGAACTACACAAGTCAGTTTCATTACACAAGCCAGTAAGAACTACACAAGCCAGTATCATTACACAAGCCATGCAGTAAGCACTACACAAGCCAGTATCATTACACAAGCCATTCAGTAAGCACTACACAAGCCAGTATCATTACACAAGCCAGTAAGCACTGCACAAGCCAGTATCATTACAAGCCAGTGTCATTACACAAGCCAGTGTCATTACACAAGCCAGTAAGCACTACAAAAGCCAGTATCATTACAAGCCAGTATCATTACAAGCCAGTATCATTACACAAGCCAGTGTCATTACACAAGCCAGTGTCATTACACAAGCTAGTAAGCACTACACAAGCCAGCATCATTACACAAGCCAGTGTCATTACACAAGCCAGTGTCATTACACAAGCTAGTAAGCACTACACAAGCCAGCATCATTACACAAGCCAGTGTCATTACACAAGCCAGTGTCATTACACAAGCTAGTAAGCACTACACAAGCCAGCATCATTACACAAGCAGCCAGTAAGCACTAAGCCCCTATCCAATTGAGCACCTCCTCTATCTTTGATTGTATCCGTATAGAAGATAATTATTAATAATTGCATCGCATGACCATGCAATTAGCACACACGCAGTGAAGTTGAAACTAGAAATTGACTTGTCAAAAGTTAAGAATACCCCTAGCAGGAATATTGAACAAGAACAGGGAACACAGACAGAGGTGTTAAAGAAACCAGATGCGGGCTGAAGGTTCACTAATAGCCGATTTGTGTTAATAAAAACAGAATTAAACAATCAAGCTGCTTTAGTATTCCTGGGATAACATAATTTGCCAGCAGGTTCTGTTTGATCCCCAAACCCTAACCCGAACGAACAATCCGCGGTATAAAAATTGTGTGAAAGGCTTCCAGAAAGCTTGGGGGTGACGGAAATCAGGCAGCCTACAAGCCTGCCTGCCAGCGTGCAATCAATGCAATGTCCACCCAGACAGTAGGTAATGATTCAGGTCACGCACAGGCGCTTACTGTGTATTGCTATGCGTAACAATTAAATAGCAAGGACTTTGCATTGAACATCCTGTTAGGAATTGCGCAGACAGATGGACATCTTAGAGGAGGTCAATGCTGGGATTAAATCAGATGAAAATCGAGATTAAGATAGTATAGCACTGGCATAACAATAACGATGACATCGTTTTAATTTGAGCGGTAAGAAAAGTATTTCGATTGTTCCCTTTACTACTGAATAGTAGAAATCGAAGAAGTTATACAGTAAAGCCGATTTATAAGACGAAAATACTTCATTATGATTTCTAAGAGTGCGATTTGTGATAAAAGTGTCAGGACTAATGCTCATGAGGTAGGGGCGATTTTCATGATGTAGGCTAAGAGAAGAGGCATTCTCATGTAGATTAGAATGCCCGATTCTCATGTAGATTAGAAGGCCCAGTTCTCATGTAGATTAGAAGACCCAGTTCTCATGTAGACTAGAATGCTCGATTCTCATATAGATTAGAATGCCCGGTTCACATGTAGATTAGAAGGCCCAGTTCCCATGTAGACTAGAATGCTCGATTCTCATATAGATTAGAATGCCCGGTTCACATGTAGATTAGAAGGCCCAGTTCTCATGTAGACTAGAATGCTCGATTCTCATATAGATTAGAATGCCCGGTTCACATGTAGATTAGAAGGCCCAGTTCCCATGTAGACTAGAATGCTCGATTCTCATATAGATTAGAATGCCCGGTTCTCATGTAGATTAGAAGGCCCGATTCTCATGTAGATTAGAATGCCCGGTTCTCATGTAGATTAGAATGCCCGGTTCTCATGTAGATTAGAAGGCCCGATTCTCATATAGATTAGAAGGCCCAGTTCCCAAGTAGATTAGAAGGCCCAGTTCTCATGTAGACTAGAATGCTCGATTCTCATATAGATTAGAATGCCCGGTTCTCATGTAGATTAGAATGCCCGGTTCTCATGTAGATTAGAAGGCCCGATTCTCATATAGATTAGAAGGCCCAGTTCCCATGTAGATTAGAAGGCCCAGTTCTCATGTAGATTAGAATGCCCAGTTCTCATGTAGATTAGAATGCCCGATTCTCATGTAGATTAGAATGCCCGGTTCTCATGTAGATTAGAAGGCCCAGTTCTCATGTAGATTAGAATGCCCGGTTCTCATGTAGATTAGAATGCCCGGTTCTCATGTAGATTAGAAGGCCTGATTCTCATATAGATTAGAAGGCCCAGTTCCCATGTAGATTAGAAGGCCCAGTTCTCATGTAGATTAGAATGCCCGGTTCTCATGTAGATTAGAAGGCCCGGTTCTCATGTAGATTAGAATGTCCGGTTCTCATGTAGATTAGAATGCCCGGTTCTCATGTAGATTAGAAGGCCTGATTCTCATATAGATTAGAAGGCCCAGTTCCTATGTAGATTAGAAGGCCCAGTTCTCATGTAGATTAGAATGCCCGGTTCTCATGTAGATTAGAAGGCCCGGTTCTCATGTAGATTAGAAGGCCCGGTTCTCATGTAGATTAGAATGCCCGGTTCTCATGTAGATTAGAAGGCCCAGTTCTCATGTAGATTAGAATGCCCGGTTCTCATGTAGATTAGAATGCCCGGTTCTCATGTAGATTAGAAGGCCTGATTCTCATATAGATTAGAAGGCCCAGTTCCCATGTAGATTAGAAGGCCCAGTTCTCATGTAGATTAGAATGCCCGGTTCTCATGTAGATTAGAAGGCCCGGTTCTCATGTAGATTAGAATGTCCGGTTCTCATGTAGATTAGAATGCCCGGTTCTCATGTAGATTAGAAGGCCTGATTCTCATATAGATTAGAAGGCCCAGTTCCTATGTAGATTAGAAGGCCCAGTTCTCATGTAGATTAGAATGCCCGGTTCTCATGTAGATTAGAAGGCCCGGTTCTCATGTAGATTAGAATGCCCGGTTCTCATGTAGATTAGAATGCCCGGTTCTCATGTAGATTAGAAGGCCTGATTCTCATATAGATTAGAAGGCCCAGTTCCCATGTAGATTAGAAGGCCCAGTTCTCATGTAGATTAGAATGCCCGGTTCTCATGTAGATTAGAAGGCCCGGTTCTCATGTAGATTAGAATGTCCGGTTCTCATGTAGATTAGAAGGCCCAGTTCCCATGTAGATTAGAAGGCCCAGTTCTCATGTAGATTAGAAGGCCCAGTTCTCATGTAGATTAGAATGCTTGATTCTCATGTAGATTAGAAAGCCCAGTTCTCATGTAGATTAGAAGGCCCAGTTCTCATGTAGATTAGAAAGCCCAGTTCTTATGTAGATTAGAAGGCCCGGTTGTCATGAAAGGTAAACTCACACTTGTATGACTCAGAGTCCAATCTCTGACAGGAGGCCTGGTGCTCAAACTGGTCATCCTCGCACAGGTGCCGGCCGCAGAATGAGCACAGGAAGACCCGGCCGCCGTGCTCCCAAACTCCGCGCTGGCACTCGGCGCATTCGGCGTCGCGCAGCGGACAAGCGCAGGCGTGAGTTGCCAGGCATTTGCGGCCGTGACAGACCCAGGCTTCGCAGAAGTCGCATATTGCGCCAACCATGGCCAGGCCGCTAACGTGGTTGGCGCCGTGTTTTATCACGCAGTCGCCCGTCTTAGACAGGCATTTCTGTTTGCCGCAGGCGGCGCAGGCCGGCAGGCGTGGCAGGGAGGCGCAGAAATAGCAGAAGGCGCGCACTTTTTGGCGCCGGCCGCAGCTGTCGCATTCCATGCTGGCGTTGCACGGGTGCTCGAATAGCGGCGTGTCCCGGTCACGGATTGCGCGCTGGCGTTCGCGCTGCTTCTCGGATTTCTTTCGCTGGCCGGTCTTCTTCTTTGGCATGTTTGCTGCTTTGATAAGCAAGCATGCAATTAGGCTAAGCGGTGATTCTTCAAAGATTTGGGGATTAGAGGGCGATTCTACCCAATGGCTAAGCGGCGATTATTCAAGGATTTGGGATCAGAGGGCGATTTAATGGCTAATTGGCGATTATCCTAGGATTTGGGATCAGAGGGCGATTTAATGGCTAATTGGCGATTATCCTAGGATTTGGGATCAGGGCGATTCTCAATGACTAAGCGGCAATTATTCAAAGATTTGAGGATTACAGGGCGATTCTCAATGGCTAAGCGGCGATTATTCAAGGATTTGTGATCAGAGGGCGATTCTCGATGGCTAAGCGGTAATTATTCAAGGATTTGGGGATCAGAGGGCGATTCTACCTAATGGCTAAGCGTAACGAAGGCTGATCGATAAGGCAGCTAAAGCGTCAAACCTAGCCTACCTGCCTACTAGTAGTAAAGAGCAAAGCAATGCATCGAATTTGCTATCCAGACAAGCAAAATATGTCGCATTTAATGCTGAAATAACACAGATTTATGTAGCGCCTGAAGGCAATAAATACACAGCTTGAAATAGAATTGGCAGACGCTATTATAATAAATGTTTCATGACACAGAATGCTGAAGCGCGCAAAAATCGATGACACACAAAATTAAGTTTTGTGGTCGGCAAGTCGGCAGGGCCAATCAATCAATTGGAAATGTTGTCAGACAAAAACAGCAAAATGAAACAAAGCAAACAAACATCAACAATACAGACAATTTTATTTGCACGGCAGCATTATTTTTTGTTCGATAAAATGAAAATGAGCAGAAAGAAAACTAATAATGCGGAAGACAGCTCACAACAGAAACATGAAGTGAAAATGAGCATCAACTATTTGAATCTTGATCGGATTGGCTACAAGCTCAATAAATTAGATTTATTTTTTAACTTAGAATAGTTTTGTGAAATAATCATTCAGAAGACTTTAGTGGTGATTCAGAGACAGCACTGCGGACCTCATAAGGCTGATTATTCAGAGACAGCACTGCGGACTCCATAAGGCCGATTATTCAGAGACAGCACTGCGGACTCCATAAGGCCGATTATTCAGAGACAGCACTATGGACTCCATAAGTCCGATAATTCAGAGACAGCACTGCGGACTCCATAAGGCCGATTATTCAGAGACAGCACTGTGGATTCCATAAGGCCGATTATTCAGAGACAGCACTATGGACTCCATAAGGCCGATTATTCAGAGACAGCACTGCGGACTCCATAAGGCCGATTATTCAGAGACAGCACTGCGGACTCCATAAGGCCGATTATTTAGAGACAGCACTGCAGACTCCATAAGGGCAAGTCAGAAACGATTAAATGAAAATTCAGGAGGCAATCTAGTGCTATCTCATCTCTATGCATACAAAAATTAATTTCCCTTTGCCTTAACAGACTTATACGAAGCTAAACGTACGAGCTACTCTAAAATTGAATGGAAAGTATTAGATTAAATCAGTTTAAACATAAAATTCCGCTTAAATAACAAACATGTCAAAGCAGGACTCTAATATTTCATAATTTAGCTTAAAATGTGGAAAAATATTGAGACAATGGATAAACATAAAGTTGATACGGACTCTACCAGCAAGTGAAACTAGTCAATTTTATGACCAGATTTACACAAATGAAAGATAAAATTAACGAGACTCAATCGGGTTAATCAGAATTCAATGTCGAATTTTTCCACATTCAAGTTGACCTCCGAAAATGAATAATAAAAACAACAAACGCGCTCTCTGCGCTCGCTACTTAAAGTAGGGCAGTAGCGCATATATACTAAATATTCAATTGCGAACCAACGACCGGCCCAGCCTGCCGCCGCCGCCTCCTCCGTTGGCATCGAAGACGGTCACTTCGTCGTCTGCGTCGTCTTCATCAAGTCGCTGCATCTCCAGCTTGTCGGCGTCAACCAATCCGTAGCGACGAGACTTGCTAGCCCGGCGCCGCAGCCTGTTGGCAATTGCAAGCAAGTTGTGCACTACTGTCCTGACTGACAACAATTAGATTATACATGTAGAACCAGGTACAAACTAGCATTTTAGAGACCTCAACTGGCAAGAATTAAAACCATTCCTACAAAGCTTTATTTAACATTTATAAAGTGTTCTAAAAAGTTTGTTGAACCATGTGCAATATGAAGAAATATTATAAATATTATGCAATTTTGTTAAAAACAATACTTAAATTTATCATTAATATATAGAGTATCAACCCAGATTTATTTAAATATATCAACACCACACTAGAAGCATTTAGTAGGATAAAACATCTTTGCAATGTCAATTTCATCTAAATCTAGCCATATTGGAAAATGGTTTATCTACCTTGATGAAGAATTTATTGTTCTATGATCATATCTACTTGATCTACTGCTATTATATAATCTCTCTTTACTATTAATTTGCAACTTAATATCTATTGTGTTTATATGTATAATTTATAAACTTTTATTTATATATCCAAATCAATTATTTATAATCAGGTTCAGATCTAAAAAATTGAACTAATGGTTCAGGTTACTAAGGTACTTTGGCTTTGATTGTGTTACTCATAGAAAGAAAGAGAAAATCTAAATTGATAGAGGCATACCCTTTGTGTCTCCTATATTTGATGTTATTAATTATACAAAAATTAAAAAGGAAATATATACCTATTCTAATATATAAATTGTTTATTCCCTAGATGGACCACTCAGGTTTCTTGGGTGAGCCCATTAGACCCAATGTATCTCTTGAAAGTTTTAGTGACCATTGTCTACATATAGTTTAATTTCAATAGCTTAAGCATTAAGTGCATTGTACGATAATCCATATATGTTATATATATTTATGTATTGAGTCTATATTGGCATGACACTACATCTTAAACTGTAGATGGTTGATTTTTTGTTTGGCTTGTCAATTCTATTGCTGCTAATTGCAAAGCTAATGTCACCTATGTCAGTTCTTACTGTCTCTATAACAATAAAGGCTGTCTCATTGCTAGAATAGTTAACTTCCAAACTATATATTCTTTCAATAAAACATAGGTGCTGCAGCCTCTCATATAGCAACTAAGCAAGTTTAAAACCCTTATCATTAATTTTCTATTGAGTACAGCTCATGTATATAAATGGCTAACAACTATATATTTTTCCTTACTATGACAAAAAAGAATATCTATTCCCCATAGTTACAAAACTTAAACTCTCAGTGTCTGTGGTTAGCTTAAATAATTTTTCTAGCTTTGTAGGTTCAAATTTTTAATAGTTTGCATAGAGTGGCCTATCTATGTTCTATTCTGTTACCATTAAAAGCTTTGACTATCTTGGTCATGCACCATAAAGTATGGCATAATGACTACCTCCAAATCCTTTAATTGCATTAGATATAAAGTATATGTTAAAAGTTTATTAATATTTCAAAAAATATATGCAAGGTGGTTAGTGAATAATTTATAAAAAAACAATGATCATTAGAATAGTACTTAGACTTTTAGTACATGTAGAATATATAGATAAAGCTTAAAATCAACATGGACAATACAAAACCAATTTTTTCAACCTTTTAAGGCCATTGTCAAGGTATATTTTATCAATAAAACATAAAACACTCAATAATATATAAATGAAAATACAATCTATTTTCTATCTAAGAATCAAATCTTATTAGCAAAACTTTTAAAGACCTATTTATTTCCTAGAGTAAAGCCCTAAATTGTGAGTAGTGTTGAAAAGCCCACTAATCAGCGAGAAAGTGCCTCAGGGCAGAAAAATCACTTCAGGGCAGCAAAAACACATAAGGCTATGACCCTCTGATCCAATGAATGCCCAGGACTGAGAGAAAACTTATAGGAGTAAATAAAGTAGACAGTGCCATTAGACCACTCAGGCCAAAGAGTACAGTACATGTACAGATGCTACTAATATAGAAGTAGGCACGCTACCAATAAGCATAAGTACATTGATACGAAAGTACATTAACCAATAGAGGGAAGCTCACCCCTATCACAACTTTGATGGCATTATGAGATTATTTATAAAGACAGAAGTAACCCCTACATCAACTTTGGTGGCAGCGGTGGAATATTCAATAATAGGAAATAGAAAAGTAGCCCTACGTCAACTTTGGTGGCAGCGGTGGGATATTCAATAATAGGAAATAGAAAAGTAGCCCTACGTCAACTTTGGTGGCAGCGGTGGGATATTCAATAATAGGAAATAGAAAAGTAGCCCTATGTCAACCTTGGTGGCAGCGTAAAAAATCAGAGAAATTGCCAGAATCGAATAAATCAGAGAAACAGTAAAAGAAATTAGAAAGTAAGAAATGGCCAATGCAAATGATGCGATTGTGATGCTAGCTGAAGAGCTAAGAAACAGGTTAGAGTTAGGACCACAAAGGCATGCAAAAATTTAGAAATTCACGCCAGGTCAAGATATCAGGATCTGGTTGACTGCCTTCGACCAGCGCTGTGAAGCTGAGGGTATCAAAGAAGATCACCAGAAGCAAGAGCTTCTCGCAAACCTTGACCTGGCTACTGCGTTTGCAGCAGTGCAGTGTCTGAACCTCCCAGATGATCTGGAATATGAAGTGTTTAAGGATAGACTTGTAGAATGCTTTGGCAGAATTGGCAGTTCAGCAGAGTTTAGGGAAGAATTTAGAGGCCAGATGCAGGGCAGGAATGAGCCAGTAGAATCGTATACCAATTGCCTGATTGAGCTAGCTTTGTGAGCCTTCCAAAACATGACTTTGGAACAGCGGGAAGAAGAGATTGTGGAACAGTTTATTTAGTCCTTTGCAAAAATAGACCAAACCTTGATAGTAATAGCCTTATAATTTTAGATTAAAAACAAAATGTTAGGGATAAAAGCCTTTTGTACAATCTTAATAATAGTAATAGGATCAATAATAGTAATAGGATAAAAAAGAACAATTTTTATAGCTAAGAATTAAGACCCCTATTAATATAAATGTAAATAAATACATAATTGTCTCTTGTATATAAGCCTACACACAAGTTCTATCTTTAAATATTTATTTATTGCTAAAATCCTAAAATTAAAATTATTGCAAAAATTTATATGTAAATCAACTGTTAGAATGACTTGAGTCTAACTATTTTAATATCTTGTTTTTAGTGAATGACTAGCAATCTTGGCCCCCCGTTGGGGGACATCTGGATAGAATCTCTGTTCTCTACAAGTAACAAAAAGACAGCCAAATAATGCCTCACAAAGACGACAGACAAACTGCTCAAATAAAGTGTAATCCAAAAAGAAATCATCCCAAGACAGCAAGCATCCCCCAGATAGCAAGCATCCCCCAGATTGCAAGCATCCCCCAGATAGCAAGCATCCCCCAGATAGCAAGCATCCCCCAGATAGCAAGCATCCCCAAATAGTAAGCATCCACCATACAATAAGTAGCTAGTGCTACAATTTCCTTAGCTTTATAGTGGCTCCTTTAAAATTGGCATGACGCTTACTTTTACGTTTGAAATTGTGTAAATTTTATGTTTGACATGGTGGCTCTTTAATGTTTGATTCGGGGTTTTTTAATGTCTGACATGGTGTCTCTTTATTGTTTGACATAGTGGCTCTTTCATGTTTGACATTGTGGCTCTTTAATGTTTGACATGGTGGCTCTTTTATGTTTGACATTGCGGCTCTTTAATGTTTGACATGGTGGCTCTTTAATGTTTGACATGGTGGCTCTATACTGTTTGACATGGAGTCACATATATGTTTGACATGGTGGCTCTTTTATGTTTGACATGGTGGCTCTTTTATGTTTGACATGGTGGCTCTTTAATGTTAGACATGGTGGCTCTTTAATGTTCGACATGGTGGTTCTTTTATATTCGACATGGTGGCTCTTTAATGTTCGACATGGTGGCTCTATAATGTTAGACATGGTGGCTCTTTAATGTTTGACATGGTGGCTCTTTAATGTTTGAAATGGTGGCTCTTTAATGTTCGACATGGTGACTTTATAATGTTAGACATGGTGGTTCTTTAATGTTCGACATGGTGGCTCTTTAATGTTCGACATGGTGACTCTATAATGTTAGACATGGTGGTTCTTTAATGTTCGACATGGTGGCTCTTTAATATTAGACATGGTGGCTCTTTAATGTAAGACATGGTGGCTCTTTAATGTTAGACATGGTGGCTCTTTAATGTTTGACATGGTGGCTCTTCTATGTTTGACATGATGGCTCTTTAATGTTCTTCATGGTAGCTCTTTAATGTTTGACATGGAGTCACGAATATACTTGACATGATGACTCGTTAATGTTCGACATGGTGGCTCTATAATGTTAGACATGGTGGCTCTTTAATGTTTGACCTGGTGGCACCTTATTGTAATGATGGCTCTTTAATGTTTGAAATGGTGGCTCTTTAATGTTAGACATGGTGCCTCTTTAATTTTTGATATGGTGGCTCTTTAATGTTAGACATGGTGGCTCTTTAATGTTAGACATGGTGGCTCTTTAATGTTCGACATGGTGGCTCTTTAATTTTTGACATGGTGGCTCTTTAATGTTAGACATGGTGGCTCTTTAATTTTTGACATGGTGGCTCTTTAATGTTGACCTGGTGGCACTTTACTGTCTGCAATGATGGCTCTTTAGTGTTTGACTTGATGGCTCTTTAATGTCTGACATGGAGTCACATATATGTTGGACATGGTGGCTCTTTAATGTTCGACATGGTGGCTCTTCAATGTTTTACATGGTGGCTCTTTTCTGCTTGACATGGTGGCTTTTTTATGCTTGACATGGTGGCTCTTTTATGTTTGACATAAAGTCACATATATGTTTGACATGGTGGCTCTTTAATGTTTTACATGGTGGCTCTTTTATGTTTGACATGGTGGCTGTTTAATGTTCGACGTGGTGGCTCTTTAATGTTTGACATAAAGTCACATATATGTTTGACATGGTGGCTCTTTAATGTTCGAAATGGTGGCTCTTCAATGTTCGAAATGGTGGCTCTTCAATGTTTGAAATGGTGGCTCTTTTATGTTTGACATGGTGGCTCTTAAATGTTTGACATGGTGGCTCTTAAATCTTTGACATGGTGGCTCTAAATGTTTGAAATGGTGGCTCTTTAATGTTCGACATGGTGGCTCTTTAATGTTCTACATGGTAACTCTTTTATGTTTGATACGGTGGCTTTTTAATGTCTGACATGTTGTCTCTTTTATGTTTGACATGGTGGCTCTTTAGTGTTCGACAAAGTGGCTCTTTTATGTTTGACATGCTGGCTTTTAATTGTTTGACATGGTGGCTCTTTAATGTTCGAAATGGTGGCTCTTTAATGTTTGACATAAAGTCACATATATGTTTGACATGGTGGCTCCTAAATTTTTGACATGGTGGCTCTTTATGTTTGACATGGTGGCTCTTTAATGTTCAAAATGGTGGCTCTTAAATGTTCGAAAGGGTGGCTTTTTAATGTTCGAAATTTTGGCTCTATTATGTTTGACATGGTGGCTCTTAAATGTTTGACATGGTGGCTCTTTAATGTTTTACATGGTGGCTCTTTTATGTTTGACATGGTGGCTGTTTAATGTTCGACGTGGTGGCTCTTTAATGTTTGACATAAAGTCACATATATGTTTGACATGGTGGCTCTTTAATGTTCGAAATGGTGGCTCTTCAATGTTCGAAATGGTGGCTCTTCAATGTTTGAAATGGTGGCTCTTTTATGTTTGACATGGTGGCTCTTAAATGTTTGACATGGTGGCTCTTAAATCTTTGACATGGTGGCTCTAAATGTTTGAAATGGTGGCTCTTTAATGTTCGACATGGTGGCTCTTTAATGTTCTACATGGTAACTCTTTTATGTTTGATACGGTGGCTTTTTAATGTCTGACATGTTGTCTCTTTTATGTTTGACATGGTGGCTCTTTAGTGTTCGACAAAGTGGCTCTTTTATGTTTGACATGCTGGCTTTTAATTGTTTGACATGGTGGCTCTTTAATGTTCGAAATGGTGGCTCTTTAATGTTTGACATAAAGTCACATATATGTTTGACATGGTGGCTCCTAAATTTTTGACATGGTGGCTCTTTATGTTTGACATGGTGGCTCTTTAATGTTTGACATGGTGGCTCTTTAATGTTCAAAATGGTGGCTCTTAAATGTTCGAAATGGTGGCTCTTTAATGTTCAAAATGGTGGCTCTTAAATGTTCGAAATGGTGGCTCTTTAATGTTTGAAATTTTGGCTCTATTATGTTTGACATGGTGGCTCTTAAATGTTTGACATGGTGGCTCTTTAATGTTTTACATGGTGGCTCTTTTATGTTTGACATGGTGGCTGTTTAATGTTCGACGTGGTGGCTCTTTAATGTTTGACATAAAGTCACATATATGTTTGACATGGTGGCTCTTTAATGTTCGAAATGGTGGCTCTTCAATGTTCGAAATGGTGGCTCTTCAATGTTTGAAATGGTGGCTCTTTTATGTTTGACATGGTGGCTCTTAAATCTTTGACATGGTGGCTCTAAATGCTTGAAATGGTGGCTCTTTAATGTTCAACATGGTGGCTCTTTAATGTTCTACATGGTAACTCTTTTATGTTTGATACGGTGGCTTTTTAATGTCTGACATGTTGTCTCTTTTATGTTTGACATGGTGGCTCTTTAGTGTTCGACAAAGTGGCTCTTTTATGTTTGACATGCTGGCTTTTAATTGTTTGACATGGTGGCTCTTTAATGTTCGAAATGGTGGCTCTTCAATGTTTGAAATGGTGGCTCTTCAATGTTTGAAATGGTGGCTCTTTTATGTTCGACATGGTGGCTCTTTTTAGGTTTGACATGGTGGCTCTTAAATGTTTGATATAGTGGCTCTTTAATGTTCCACATGGTGGCTCTTTAATATTTGACATAAAGTCACATATATGTTTGACATTGTGGCTCCTAAATGTTTGACATGGTGGCTCTTAATGTTTGACATGGTGGCTCTTAAATGTTTGACATGGTGGCTCTTTAATGTTTGACATGGTAGCTCTTTTATGTTTGACATGGTAACTCTTATGTTCGATATGTTGGCTCTTCTATGTTTGACATTGCGCTTCTTTGATGTTTAGCAGTTTTGTTGTGTTTTTAAAGTGTTTTAATAAAAAAAATCTTTTTGCACTACTAAGATTCGAACCCAGGTCGCTACATTAGCATTCCAGTCTGTTCGCATCAGGGCTATCTCTTTTCAATTGGAGAACATGAATTGTGGCCCTTATAATTCAATTCTTACAGCAAGTCAATTGGAGTAAAAAGTTATGACATAATCAATTTCTCAGTCAGCCAGTATCAGTCTCAATTTAAGTTAGCAATATGGTTACGCAATTTAAATCAAGTTGTGTGTGCATTTCTTCAGCACTGTTTTCAACTTGTTGTGATGCAATCTTTATCACAATCGGAATTCAGTCAGTCAGTTTTTTCTCTAGCATTCTTACAATGCATTTCAGGTCGAAAGAGCTGCTTGACCTTTGCAAAAAAGCATGTTTTTCGAATATTTAATCCCTTTAACATTGAGCAATTTCTTAGCCAAGATGCATGTACCGTCCCAGGAAAATTTTTGATCGAATGGTGCAAGTTTGAAGAAAATCGGTTGAGTTTATTTTTCTGAAATCTATCGCATACCCACATACCCACAGACAACTCATTTTTAGTATATAGGAAATCTAGGCATGGGCTAAGCTATAAAAAGTAAAAATATATTAATATTAAAGCTTATTCATTATTGTCTTGAAATAGAATTACATTTATTACTAGAGGCTCATTCCATATAAGCATGGTCGTAACATGACAGGCTATTTTTACTTATAAAATGAAATATAATAATAGAATATACTAAACCAATATTTTAAATGAAAGATAATTTTGTCAAAAATATTTTTATAGAGTTTCATGTAGATATCATCATTAGTATAGATGCTATTAAACCTTGAATGGCACTTATGGTCGTAACAACAGGATTTTTGACATATAGAAACTAAAAGGTAAAAGTCTTATAACATTTTTATTTTTGATATTTTGCTGTACATTTTTTAAAATTTGACTCAGAACATCTTTAGAAATCATACTCTTTTTGTAGAATATATAAACTCAAAAAGGCAACAAAGATACAAAAGAAAAGGCAGCCTTATGGTTGTAACATTATGGTCGTAACATTTTTTTTCTGTCAATTCAGTAACTTTGAGGTACCAATATATTAAAAATATAATAGATTATTTGGTCACCAATACTTTTATCTGATGATGCAAGTACTATACTTTTATCTATAGTTTGTTTCAACCTTCCAAAGCTTTCTATTTGTTTTTAAAAGGTACACAAACTTAATGATGTCTTTTGCTTAGAAAAATGTCTAAATTTTTACAAAAATGACTTTTTGCCACTTGATAACATACTAATCTAACATTTTATCATTCATTTATTCTTAGATTGTAGATATTACACATAAAAAACATTTGGTAAAAAAATTGGCTGATAAGGCAATGGCAAGCAAAAATATTGACTTTTTTCTATTTTCCAAAAATGTCCATCTTATATGGAATGAGCCTAGAACTAAAGCTTTATATAAAAGAATAATCTATATAAAAGGCTAAGCCTATAAAACTAAAATGCCATATTTAAAGACATGTTGGCTATGTTTATAATAAAAAAATACATATAAACAATGATCATTCCTCTAATAATAATTAAGTCCATGCTACAATATAGACATGGCTAGACCATTGTGCCTTTGCCTATAATATTAGAGCTTTATAGACATGGTGGCCATATCTTAAACAATATCTAGAATGTCTCTCAGTAGAAATAGCAGCCATGTTAATGAAGTCTATATAGTATTAGTAGCTATATCATTAATGAATTTATACTTAAAGACATACCATAGTCAGGAAGGTGGCATGTGTATACTAGAATTAAATGTGGGAAGAAGTCTCTATGTATGCCAAATATGCTAAAAATTGGAATTGACTAGGCCTATTATTTATAACAAAAGTTTAAAATTAGGCACTGCTTATCCCCACGGTACCATAGGAATAATTTCTGTCTTATTCCAACGGTACCATGCGATTAATTTTCTGCTTATCCGCATGGCACACTGAGGAGATAGCTGCCCTATCTTCTACATATGCCGTGCGAATAATTTTCTGCTTATCCGCACGGCACACTGACGAGATAGCTGCCCATCTTCTACATATGCCGTGCGAATAATTTTCTGCTTGTCCACAATATGAATATGAATCATGCGAATTCAAATGAGTAGTAAAATTCTACGGAAGCGGCAATGGACTATATAAATCACGGCGAGATCAGATTAGACTTTGCTAAAAATTTAAATAATAAACAATTCTTAGAGTTAATTTAATTTAAATCATTTGTTACTACACAAAAAAATTCTTTCTCATAGAAAAAATCTTTATTTCTTTAGAACAAATGTTCAAGCCAAGTTATGTTGTTATACTGCACTCAAATCGTATGTACTAAACTTCCCACAACACGGCATATGTAGAAGATAGGGCAGCTATCTCGTCAGTGTGCCGTGCGGATAAGCAGAAAATTATTCGCACGGCATATGTAGAAGATAGGGCAGCTATCTCCTCAGTGTGCCGTGCGGATAAGCAGAAAATTATTTGCACGGTACCGTTGGAATAAGACAGAAATTATTCCTACGGTACCGTGGGGATAAGCACTGCCTTAAAATTATGCAACTTTACTTTTGTGCTGCAACAATAATAGACCTTTTTTCTATTGTTACATTTGATATTTATATATAACAAAATAAGTGTTGTGTCTATTTTTCCTTTATAAATAATTTGTAGTTACATACTTGTGCAAAGTTCTGATACTTAAATTCTTTAAATCATTATATTTTTATATCCAATTAATATTTATTCTTTTTTTTATTTGCACTCCCATCATCCGTCATCTCTTAACTGCAACCTTTTTCTTTGAAATGTTTTATCTTTGTTATAGAAACTTGCACTTATTTTCAAATAGCTTTGTATACCACTTTTTATATGCTAAAAAAGTGGTTTGCTTTGTATAAAATATGCCAAATAATTTTTTTTAAGATTTAAGCATGCCAAACATGCATACCAAATGAACTATGAAGGGCTAATGCACACTGGAATTTTCAAGCAAAAAGGGCACCTTCCTGACTATGAAAAACATAGGCCTAGAGGGTGGCTATGTCCCTATTAGGCCTAGGCCTATACAATCCATTCAACATTGGAAACAGTGGCAGTCTCTTTATTGCCAAAAATTAAAGCAATTGTACCATATGTGCTTACAACATACATGGCACTAGCAGATGTGCCTATAAGCTTGAACCTTATAGACATAGTTGCCATTTCTAAAATGAATAGCCTAAGTACTCCAAAACTAAAAATCAATCAATGTTGCCAATGTATAAGAACAATATTTTACAACTTACATGACAGACTTGGCAACAAAGAACAACAGCACAAGGGCTGTAAGAACACACAAAATCACTGCACTTTTTAGTAGTGTTTGTTTGTTTTCTAGAACAAAAGAGTTTACTTTATTATTCCACGTTGCTGTTGGATAAATAGCTGGAACTGGAACGGATGATGTTGGATTAACATAATAGGTAGTAGATTTCATCCAAGGCGAGCTCATAGTGTTGAAAGGACTAGGCGATAGTTTAGTCATAATTATTTTATAAATAATAGGAATGACTAGGTCCTTACTCCTAGGATTAGGATACTTATTTTGCCCAGGCCCTATATATCAAGTCAAGACCAAGAACAAAAACACAGCAATTAACTCCGGACAACAGAAGATTTTCTATTCTAAAAATGACTATATCAACCTAGCAGGACAAATAGGTTTATTACCACAGGATCGCAGTGAAAATTTTTGTAAATTTAGTTCAAACTGACTCACATGCTTTGAATGTTATTCGACAACGCAGCGGCGTGGTTGTGCGTTATAAATTCATAAATAAACGAAAATTTTGAGGTTTATTATTTTGTTTTAAAAAAATTATAAATATTTTTTTGCGCGAAAAGTTATACATAACACGATAAACTAAGAACAAATGTCAAAAATTTGTTATAACTTAGTCGTAGCTAGCGAGCACGAAGTAAATTTAATTTCATTTTTTTGTGAGATTTTAGTAACATTTAGAACTGTAAGAATTTACATCACAGTCTTTTTTCTTGGATTTTTGTATATGGTGCCATGAGCAGCAACGAAAAACTCCCCCCAATCGCGGGGAGAAACGATCTAATGGAAAGCATGATGTGAAAAGCAAATCCGGAGTTGAAGAGGGTGAATTCGCCGCTCTTAATTTGCATAACTACCGCCTGGCCGACAAGAAAAGAGATCAGTTGCAACAGTTCTTGTAAGTGACATTATTTGGTGGTTAAAGCTTGACTTTTGCTGCCCCAGTTGATAAATTTTAGTGTTTAATCGATACTTTGATCCTTTTCTGTTTAGATCGTTGATCTGCATTTCAATTTTGCACTATTTATCTAACTATCAAATTTACATATATGTATTTAGAAACTTAGACATCTATATATATGCTTAATTGGTTATAAGTTGTATTTTACTTGCAACCTAAAACATTGGATGTGGCCTTAATAATGGTACGTTGGATTTCACCAAAAATATTAGATTCTAAAACTGTGAATTTACTCTATATTAACAGGGTATATTTTGTACATACTGCAACATTCTTTCTCTGAACGCAATTTGCAGTAATTTATTGTTAAGTATCAAAAATTTATACTCAAACATTTTGGGGTATCTAAATTTCATATCTGAAAAATTATATTTTAACTCTAATCTCATTTTTAATTAGAATCGAGAGGGCGCTGAAAACACAGCACGAAATGAAGTATGACAACAAAGATCTGTCGAAACCAACTCCGCCGGAGTATCCACAGGAGGTGCGCCTTTCCACTGTGTTTTATTTTGGCTTGAGATGATTTTCAATCTCTGCAAATACTTGTCTTGCTTATAGAACTTTAGCTAGGCAAAAAACTACTTTTCAGATGATGAGCGATGACAGAAAAGTGCGATTAAACTACGAATTCCTACGAAAGTGCGTTGAAAGCAGCCCGATTCCGCCCATGTCGCCGGAATGGCTGGTCAACATAAAGCACAAGATTGCCGAACATCTTCGCGAAGGCAAGGACGATTTTCTGAACGAAGTGCTGGCTGAAGTAAATCAGAACTTTGACACAAGCATGAAGAAATCTCTTGGTGAGTAATTCAAAATTTTTAAACTAAAACCCGCTTGAAAGGGGTTGCTTTCAATGCAGATTATCTAATTTTACGAGCTGAAACATCGATTTTAGTTCAACTGTCTCTGAAGAAGCCTGATGTCCCTGGCCTGGAGGACGATGATCTAGTGGAACCGTCAGAGGAACCAGTGTAGGTCATCAACTTTAATTTAACTGATCACTGAGAGAATTTAAGTAAGCCTAGCCTAGAAGCCTAAAATTTAAGTAAGCGATTTCGAACTCAATAAAATTTTCAGAGGACTCGATTTCTCAAAGGAGTGGCACGAGAGTTTCGTAGCGAATAAGCGAGAAATTTCTTACCGGCTGATGATTCTGTATCCACAAATGCCAAAGCTGCTGGAGCTGTGCCAGCGTGAGCTCGGCCAGCAGATAATTCTGGACTTGGCTGAGTACAAGGCCGAAAGCCCCATGGAGTTTGAGACATTGCGCACAAATGTTACCTACGAATGCGAAAAGATGGAAGAGCGATTACTCGGCCACTGGTACCGGGAGGTGATGAAGATCTTCTCTGAACGCACAACTTCAGTGCTTCGTGTGGACCTTCAGGAGCCGTTCTACAGCTGCGTAACCACTCTCATGTCAAACCAGCTCAAGCTGCTCAAAGAGGAAACCGTCAATGCGTGGGTTCTCCTCTTTGATGAGGAGCAGCGCTTCAGGCTGCCGCAGCTCAACATGTTCCTGTCCTTCCAAGATCGCCAAATGAGCGTCGATCCAGAGTACGCGGTGTACGAGGACCTCCTACTCTCGGTTGTAGATGAGGTGAACAAGAGCCTAAGCTCGATTCCCACAGTGAGCTCGCAGCTGTCAGCCACGCCGAATGTGAACGTCCCGACGGAGCTGGCGGAGCACATCGTGCAGTTGGCCAAAGCCAAACTAAAATCCGCTGCTGCGCGCTACTTTGAAAGCGTAGAGAACAGCCTCAGGTCGTACCACGAGCGGTACGATTACCTGGTCGACGGTACGGCCAACTCTCGAGTAGAGAAGTTCCTAACGAGGAACACACGTTCGCCGAGTACTGCGAGCTGATCGAAGAGTATCGCGCCATCTCGTACGCCATTCGGCGTAATCCAACCATAGAGTTCTACGATCTCATCCGGCTGAACGTCGAGGAGCTGAAGAACGGCCTCGCCGAAGTGGCTCAGGGCTACGCGACCGCCTGCTGGAGCGGGTGGTGCGTGACCACCGTGCTGAGAACACAAAAATCTGCCAGCAGTTCGACTACGTCAAGGCCAGAGCTCAGAAGAAACCGGAGACCAGCGAGGAGCTCATGGAGATGATTAAATTTATGGAGCAAGCTCGTAGCACTGGCATGGTGACGCTGAATGAGAAGATCAAGGAATCACAAAACCGCCTGCAGTACTTGCTGGACGTCTGGATCTTCAACGACGACGATCTCCAGCTGAACAGTGAAGTCCTGACTTGGCCGAAGAGGATCTCGCCAATCTTCGATGAAAACGAGACGGTAAGTAGCTGCTGAATATGATAAATTAAAGTACGCATTGAGTTACTTTGCTTCAATCAAATAACTCTTCCAGCTGCAAGAGGAGTCCAAGACTCAAGGTGAGAAGCTTCTGATTGAGCGCAAGGAGAAGCTAATTGCCGAGTTGCAGCGCATCCGCAACCGAGTGGATGAATTCAACGACTACGGCGAGATGGATCTCGAGATCATGAGCCAGTACGTGCAGGACGTCAACAAAGTTCAGCAGCGCCTGGACACCGCTCGGGCCGACTCCGAGTGGATCAACAAGGAGGAGCAGTTGTACAAGTACCCGGTGACACCATTCCCAGATATCGACGACTTGACTAACCTGATGCAGCCGTTCCTTAGCATTTTTAAGAACACATTCCGATACTTGAATAAGGAGAACCAGTAAGTGCATGAAATAGTGTTTATCGAACCATGGAAATACTTTAGCGTAATGTTTTATCTCTCTCTTCAGGTGGCTGAAAGGTGAATTCCTCGCCCTGGATGCCGAGCGCATTGCCGAAGAGGTGGATGAAATTAGCCGCGAAATTTTCCGCGTCTCCAAGGTGTTCAACAACGGCTGAAGAAGATGCAGGCCGAAAAGGAAGAGCGGGAGCGCGAGAAGAAGAAGAGAAAGAAGCTGGAGGAAGACACTCAAGGTGAGGGTGGCGAGGAGGAAAAAGATGATGAAGAGGAAGTTAAGCCGCCCGCTGCACTGGAATTTGCAACACTCTAACGGAGAAGTATCCGCGAGTTCAAGGAGAAGATCAACGTCATCGAATCTGTGCAACCCGGGCATCCGCAGCGTCACTGGGAAAAAATGTCAGCATCTGCGGATTCGACATCACCCCGGATTCTTGGAACAACTTTAATCAAG